>APFE030336127.1:227284-243299 GCA_000404065.3 Pinus taeda | reverse complement strand
TTATTGTTCTCATATGTAATAATGGTCCCATGCTGCTACTGGATATCTGGAGATGTTGTCAAAGTACTGCCACTGCAAAAAGTCAAAAGAATTTGAGCATCAGTTCACCTATCAAAGCAAAGAACCCAAGCATCAAAAATAGAGTATTGGAAAAAGCAGATAGACATTATAAAAGTGGGTTTTTATAAAAAAAAATACAAAAGTGAAAGCTATATAAAGCCATCCTTCTATTTATCATTTCATTGTCTTAGTGTTGAAATTCAAAATGCCAAAAGGAGACTAAGGGTTGATTTTGAGCATTATTGGGCAAATGCAAGTCAGTTGCTGCGTTTTGGACAAAATTGACCGGCGTTGCACTTTTGAGGAAGTCGCTGCGTTTTTCAGTTGGTGCTGCACACCTGGCAGCATTTCTATGTGTAATTTTACACAGGCGCTGCACTTTCAAAGTGGCGTTGCGCACCTGTGTGAGGCGTTGCGTTTCTGCCTAGCCAAGCCCCAAATCGCCCAAAGTGTTCCAAAACTGCCAATTCACCTCAAAATCTTTAGTTTCTCTCTCTAACAAGTAAGTGCATTAATCCTATCTTATGTGTTAGGGTTTGGTTTGCTAAGTTTGATGTTTCACACACTTAAATCTAAAACCCTAGTTTTCCTCATATCACTAGCATTTGTATACCCTATCTACTTGCCATTATTCCCTAAACCTCATTCCCACATGTCATATTTCATAAATCCCATTCCCCTCATACATTTTCCCAAACCCTACACTCTCTACCCTATTCACATCCCTAAACCCTACTCACATACCTAAACCCTTACTCCCATCCCTAAACTCTGTTCACACATACATTTTCACACTCTCTCTTCCATACACTCTGCCTATTCCATTCCTCCATCCTGTTTCCACACTATTAACCACAAAACAACCATATATAACCACATTTTGCAAAACCAAAGGAGAAAAATGGAAAGAGACATTGATTATGAATATGAGCAAGAGACATTCAGTGATAGCTCCAGGGAGAGAAACATACAACAAAGAAAGCCTCATAAAGGAGGAAGAATTATCAGAGAAGAGCCTACTAGTTTGAGGGAGTTACTAGCTTTTCCACTTGCCATTTATTGCTTTAAACACCAGGCGTGCTTTGATTTTTGTGAAATGATAGAAAGAGTCAGTTTTCATCATGAGTTGGTTAGGCTATTTGTGACTCATTTGCACAGTAATGAAGTAACCCTTGCCGGAATAACCTTCATCATATCACCAACTATCATCTCAGAGGCTACAGGAATTCCAGATGTGGGTGAAAATTGGTACAAAGGTCAGGATATTGATGAGGAGTACTATGAGACTTACATGAAGGCTAGATACAAAAACAAAATGAAGAGAGTATTCCCCTTCAAGTTTTTGGAAGATAGGTATGCTCCATTGATGAAAATCATTATCAAGTACTTCACTTGTGAAGGTAGGTTCTCCCGGTTGTATGCCTACCACATTAGACTTCTCATGCATTTCGCTAGAGTAAAGATGATGAATATCCCCTACTTCATGTTTAGAAACATCGAGAAGATGGCACATATTGTACAAAGGAAGCCACACTCCAAGCAATTGAATAACATTTACCATTACTCTTTGATTAAAATCATTGTTCTACACCAGCTTAGCCTTATTAACATGCCATGGGAGACTTTCATTTCTCATGAGATGTTCAAAGGCCCACAGATCTTTTCATCAGTACATCATGAAGAAGGTGGACCTTCAAGCCATGAAAATGTCAAAGAGACTGAAATTGTTGAAGTGCCAGTGTTTGTGACATATAAAAGGGGTGCTAGGAAACTTTTTGTAGCTGCTAGGCAAGTATTATCTCCACAAGGTGTGGAAGGGGTCTTTCCTTCGTCATCAGGCCACAGGCAAATGCTATCTCCACAAGGTGTGGAAGAGGCTTTGCCTTATTCTTCAACAAAATAGGTACAGGTTGAGTAGCAAAGCAAAGGTAAAAGCAAGGGCAAGGAAAAGGTGCAAGAAGAGGATCTTAGTGATGAGCAAGAAAGAGATTTCAATCTTGTTGAGCATGAGGAGCCACAACAACATTTTACTCATCATGGAGTTGACATTATTGACTTGGAAGCTCAGGATCCGAAGACTGTCAAAGACATGATCATAAAGGAACAAGAAGCTGAAATTCAATCTTTGTCAGATAACTTAGAGAGAGCTAAGTTCATCATCAAATATTTAGAGCAGGAAAACAAAAAATTGAGCAACAAGCAAATCCTCATGGAGCTGCAAATGATCAAAGAAAACAGGCAAAAGGCCAAGGAGGCTAATGTCAAGTTAACTTCAATTGAACAAGAGATTGAGAATGATAGGGAAACCTAGCTTGAAAGGGTCAACATACATCTCGAAGGGCTGATTGAGAAGGGCAATAGGAATAAGAAGATGCTTCACCACATGGCCTACCATTACATTATCCACAACAAAATCTGTAACATAAGGATCAGGGAGCTTAAAGCTAGGTTGAGGAAGGCTTTAAAGAGAAAAAAGGAGCAAGATAAGTTGAAGATATTAGCTGAAGCCTCACTAGCCCATCAAAGCAGCTAATGGTGGTGTCCCATGCCAAAATTGGGCAAGTTTTGAAGATTTTTTTTGCATTTTTCAAATTTTGCAATTTCCAAAACAGAAAATTGGCCCAGAAGCGCAGCGCCAGTTCACTTTTCCCTTGAGCACTTGTTGGAGGAAAAGTTTATATATCTAGATTTAGCATGATGAGAGCATTCATCCCTAAAAATTTCAGAAGTTTTGGAGCAAAACTAGGTCACCAAAAGGCCCAAAACTACCAAAAAATGACCTCTCTGCTTCTTTTTGGACACACAGAAGCAACCTTGTGAGATTTCCATTTTGAGGGGGAAAATGACCTCCAAATTCCAAAATTTTAGGTGTTCCAGAAACTTGACTTGAATACCTTTCCAATGAGCTATTATGGGCTCAATTTGGCTAAGGGCAAGGCCTCCAAAAGTGTGATGAAAGTAATGCTACCTTTTGACCATTTTGCTCAGTAAGCCAAAAATGTGCCTGTTTTGACTGAAATTTGACTTCTATCTCCTCATGGATGTTTTAATTGATGTAATTAATGCCATGGTATCTAAATGTAATGGTAAAATAGTGTTAGAGGGTAGATTCATTAGTTAGAGGTGGTTTTGAGGCAAATGAATCTATTTCCACTCTTTTATAGGCAGGTTGTTTGACTGCCTATATTCCAGTTCTTAGTTGGGAAACGGTTGAAACAACCCCTCTTCTCATGGATTCAACCCCTAATGGTCAGAAATAATGGTTTTGATGTCTATATTATGTGTCTTCTTGGTCATTTGGTGAGGTTGGACTCGCTTGGATGCTCTGAGCTAGATTGTACACCATCGTAAGCAGTTTAGCAAGGAAATTAACAGGATTTGCAGATATTTTTATGGGCTTCCTGTGGTATGGTGTTTTAGCATAGTTTCTTCTTTGTTATCAGTTTTTTATGTGTTTTATGTATGCCATCATCTATTTCACTACTTTTAATTGAATGATATCAAGATAGATAGGTAGAATCCATTGTTTGTAGTGCTCTACCTTGGGAAATCATTCAATACTCTATGTTTTCTGCTGTTTGAGTAGGATCCATGATTGTCACATGCCCTCCTCAGCTCCTCACCAGTCTTAGACATTTCACCTCACTTAATTTCAAGTGCTAAAGCCTATACTTACCTTGCCCCAGAGAACACCTTGCATTCTGACCTAATTTCCCAGACCTAAACTGCCCAGCTCCATATGATCCTGCAAACACCAACAATTTCAATCAAAACCTTTCGAGCTACTATACCTAGCCTAAATCCCTATCTGATCCAGTCATTTTGACTAAGATCCATAAGGAGAGAGCCCTCTCCCAACCTGGTAGGGCTAGCTACCAGGTTAAGCTTGGTTTTTGGTTACTCTAGAATTTCCTCCCTTTAGCCTGAGGTCAATCTAGGCGATAACATAGTGGCGACCATACTAGGGAATGTATTTTTATGTTCCTCAGCAAAATGTATCAAGTTTATATCTGATTGTTGATGGTGGACAATGATCAGAAATCGAAAGGCTGAAATCATTCACCTGGTGACTCCAGTGTTGAAAAATCCCAAGGTTCAAAATTTTAATGGAAACTCTACTCTTCAAGAACCAATAGCTTGAAGAATCTTAGTGAATTCATTGTTATCAAAAATGGATTTGTTTGCTCGAAGATATGCTCCCATGAGCCGAGATCACATTCTAGGTTTCTCAAATAAAATTTCTAAGGTAGATTGGCAAAGGAATTTTCCTATGTTTAAAGATGATGATAGGAATGATGTTGCTTTACATCTTGTTAGATTTCACATGCATATTCGCAAGTTGAAGGTTTACTTTCCTGAAGACTACTTGATGAAGATATTCATGGCCACTCTGGAAGGTGAAGCTCGATCTTGGTATGAAAGTTTGCCGCCTGCTTGTATTTACTATTTAAAATATTTTCATACCATGTTCTTTGAAAGGTATAAAGAATCTTATCCATCCTTAAATTTAGTTCAGAACTGTTGCAAACATGTTTATAGTTTTATTGAAAATCTTGAGAAAATTTATGAAGATGATGAATTCATGGATGATGAGATCATGGAAACCCTGTATGAAAATCCATTTTAGCAGCATAAAGAGAGCTTAGAGGATACTTGTCAAGATGCTCAGGAAAATTTGCAGCAGGTTCAAGATCTTAGTACAATTGAAAATGATGGAAGACAAGGTCTTATTTAAGATATGATCATAGCAAAAGATGGTACACAAGAAAATCAAGTTCCAATTTCAGATTGTCATAAAGTGAAGTTGGCTATTCCAGATCTAGATTCAGATTGTGATGATGAAGAAATCATTGAAGCCTTCTTTGATTTTTCTCTTCAACAACAGTCTCAAAAATCCAATCACTTTGTTACACAAGATCATAATCAACATACAATAGCTTCTTCTTTGCTTGAAGATGAAGGAATTTTTCATCTTGATAGTCAACATGAAACACATGAAATGAATCAACAGTTTGAGGAAAATTTATATACTCCTATGCTTGAAATTAATGAAGATATTCAACAACCTTGTGAATATTAGGAGGGAAAGAAGACAACTACTGTTTTAGCAAAAGAAAACAAGAAGTACTCTCTCCTCTATCTGAAGATGAGATAGATCAACTCCTAAAAGGTCATGTTACAGCCCAAGCTAATGCAGGTTTGCGGGGTTCACATAGTCAAGAAGGTGTTAGTGAAGCTTCTTCTACTTTTGAAAATGATGACAGTCTTGAAATTAGATTTATAGATCAGAAAACATATATTGTTTTCTTTCATGAAGATGATAGGGCTGTCATGTTTGATAATCTTGAAAAATGTTTTATGTTTAAGAATGACTTAGACTATGAAATTGAGGAATATGAGCCCGAGAGAGACAATATGCCAGAAATCGAATCAGAATTTCTCATGCTCGAGGAATTTACAGCCAACACTCAGATATAAGAAGCTTATACTTCTCTACGCCTTCCTATCAATCAACGACCAACTGTTCTTTCAGATCAGAATGAAGGGAGTACTTGTATTTTTGCTGCTGGATCTCAAGACAAGCTAGTCCTTCAGAATTTTCAAGATCCCTTTGGCATTCTTTTGCAAGCATTAGAGAAGATGAATGTTGCTTGGTTCGTTAGCATAAGCCTTGGTTTTAGTTGTTATTGTGAGTTGCCTACACGTACATCGTTCTACCTGCTTGGGGAAAGTGAGAGCATAATTTTAGTAAGTAGCCATCTACTGGATTGGTTACACTAGAAGGCCCACTTCACATAATTGTACATATTTCATCAGTAGTCAGGTGGTTGTCATCATGATTTGAAGCCCTCAAATCTCGATGGTCTACTGCCATTAAAAAGATTTGTAAGTACTTGTTTTAGTTAAGTAAGTCTTGAGTCATTTTTTTTCAGTCATTTTCAAGACAGTTTCAGAGTTAGTTTGCTTAGTGTCAGTTTCAGTCTTTGAAGTGTCTTGACTGTATTGCCCAATGGATGAGGCACTAGCCTACATGTTCCCAGAGATCTATGGTTCTTGGCACCTCCAAGGAGCCACCATCCCCATTGGATCCAATGTTAGTGTTAGTGTCTTCACACTAACATCAGTGATAAAAAATTACTCTTTTGCATTTCATACTAGGAGTCCCATTCTGATGAGGTCGCATTCCAATAGGTCATGGATCTACTGATGGTAGGGTTTATTTCAGTTTTTTCCTCATGATATGTACTTGCTGACCTCCTTTCATACCTTTTAGTCAATTATTCATGCTCATTTTCAGTTCATTTCATCAATTACATAGGGTTTCAGTCTCATTAGGTCTTAGGGTTTTCACCATGGTCAAAAATTCAGTGCTTATTGCTAATAATGGTCAGCAAAGACATGAGGAGGTCAATAATGATCATAAAGTCATAATTTGTTAATTTGTAAGCTTAATGAAGGTGAAAACAGAGCATTTGTATTTTATTTTTAAATTTCATGTAATTTTATTGTTCTCATTGTGGTCCCATGTTGCTCTTGGGTATCTGGTGATGTTGTCAAAGTACTGCCACTGAAAAAAGTCAAAAGAATTTGAGCATCAGTTCACCTATCAAAGCAAAGAAACCAAGCATCAAAAACAGAGTATTGGAAAAAGTAGATAGACATTATAAAAGTGGGTTTTTATCAACAAAAATAAAAAAAGTGAAAGTTTTATAAAGCCATCCTTCTATTTATCATTTCATTGTCTTAGTGTTGAAATTCAAAGTGCCAAAAGGAGAGCTAAGGGTCGATTTCAAGCATTATTGGGCAAATGCAAGTCAGTGGCTGCGTTTTTGGACAAAATTGACCGGTGCTGCGCTTTTGAGCAAGTCATTGCGTTTTTCAGTTGGTGCTGGGCACCTGGCAGCATTTCTCTGTGTAATTTTACACAGGTGTTGCACTTTCAAAGTGGCGCTGCGCACCTGTGTGAGGCACTGCGTTTCTGCCCAGCCAAGCCCCAAATCGCCCAAAGCATTCCAAAACTACAATTCACCTCAAAATCTTCAGTTTCTCTCTCTAACAAGTAAGTGCATTAATCCTATCTTATGTGTTAGGGTTCGGTTTGTTAAGTTTGATATTTCACATACTTAAATCTAAAACCCTAGTTTTCCTCATATCACTAGTATTTGTATACCCTATATACTTGCCATTATTCCCTAAACCTCATTCCCACATGTCATATTTCCTAAATCCCATTCCCCTCATACATTTTCCCAAACCCTATACTCTCTACCCTATTCACATCCCTAAACCCTACTCACATCCCTAAACCCTTACTCCCATCCCTAAACTCTGTTCACACATACATTTTCACACTCTCTCTTCCATACACTTTGCCCATTCCATTCCTCCATCCTGTTTCCACACTACTATCCACAAAACAACCATATATAACCACATTTTGAAAAATCAAAGGAGAAAAATGGAAATGGACAGTGATTATGAATATTAGCATGAGACATTCAATGACAACTCTAGGGAGAGAAACATACAACAAAGGAAGCCTCATAAAGGAGGAAAAATTATCAGAGAAGAGCCTACTAGTTTGAGGAAGTTACTAGCTTGTCCACTTGCCATTTATTGCTTTAAACACCAGGCATGCTTTGATTTTTGTGAAATGATAGAAAGAGTCAGATTTCATCATGAGTTGGCTAGGCTATTTGTGACTCATTTGCATAGTAATGAAGTAACCCTTGTCAGAATAACCTTCACCATATCACCAACTATCATCTCAGAGGCTACAAGAATTCCAGACGTGGGTGAAAATTGGTACAAAGGTCAGGATATCGATGAGGAGTACTATGAGACTTACATGAAGGCTAGATACAAAGACAAAATGAAGAGAGTATTCCCCTTCAAGTTTTTGGAAGATAGGTATGCTCCGTTGATGAAAATCATTATCAAGTCCTTCACTTGTGAAGGTAGGTTCTCCCAGTTGTATGCCTACCACATTAGACTTCTCATGCATTTCACTAGAGTAAAGATGATGAATATCCCCTACTTCATGTTTAGAAACATCGAGAAGATGGCACATATTGTACAGTGGAAGCCATACCCCTAGCACTTGAAAAGCATTTACCATTACTCTTTGATTAAAATCATTGTTCTACACTAGCTTAGCCTTCTTAACATGCCATAGGAGACTTTCATTTCTCATGAGATGTTTAAAGTCCCACAAATCTTTTCATCAGTACATCATGAAGAAGGTGGACCTTCAAGCCATGAAAAAGTCAAAGAGTCTGAAACTGTTGGAGTGCCAGTGTTTGTGACATATAAGAGGGGTGCTAGGAAACTTTTTGTAGCTGCTAGGAAAGTATTATCTCCACAAGGTGTGTAAGGGGTCTTGCCTTCGTCATTAGGCTACAGGAAAATGCTATCTCCACAAGGTGTGGAAGGGGCTTTGCCTTCTTCTTCAACAAAATAGGTACAAGTTGAGCAGCAAAGAAAAGGCAAAAGCAAGGGCAAGGAAAAGGTGTAAGAAGAGGATCTTAGTGATGAGAAGGAAAGAGATTTCAATCTTGTTGAGCATGAGGAGCCACAACAACATTTTACTCATCATGGAGTTGACATTATTGACTTGGAAGCTCAGGATCCGAAGACTGTCAAAGACATGATCATAAAGGAACAAGAAGATGAAATACAATCCTTTTCAGATAACTTAGAGAGAGCTAAGTTCATCATCAAATACTTAGAGTAGGAAAACAAACAATTGACCGACAAGCAAATCCTCATGGAGCTACAAATGATCAAAGAAAACATGCAAAAGGCCAAGGAGGCTAATGTCAAGTTAACTTCAATTGAACAAGAGATTGAGAATGATAGGGAAACTTGGCTTGAAATGGTCAACATACATCTCGAAGGGCTGATTGAGAAGGCCAACAGGGATAAGAATATGCTTCGCCACATGGCCTACCATTACATGACCCGCAACAAAATTTGTAACATAAGGATCAGGAGCTTAAAGCTAGGTTGAGGAAGCCTTTAAAGAGAAAAAAGGAGTAAGATAAGTTGAAGATATTAGCTGAAGCCTCACTAGCCCATCAAAGAAGCTGATGGTGGTGTCCCCTGCAAAAATTGGGCAATTTTTGATGATTTTTTGCATTTTTCAAATTTTGCAATTTTCAAAACAGAAAACCGGCCCAGAAGCGGCACTGCGGTTTTCCCTTGAGAAATTTTTTGAGGAAAAGTTTATATATTTGGATTCATCATGACGAGAGCATTCATCCATAAAAATTTTAGAAGTTTTGGAGCAAAACTATGTCACCAAAAGGCCCAAAAACTACCAAACAATGACCTCTCTGCCTCTTTTTGGACACACAGAAGCAACCTTGGAATATTTTAGTTTTGAGGGGGGAAATGACCTCCAAATTAAAAAATTATAGGTGTTCCAGAAACTAGACTTGAAGACCTTTTCAATGAGCTATCATGGGCTCAATTTGGCTAAGGGGAAGGCCTCCAAAAGTGTAATGAAAGTGGCGCTACCTTTTGATCATTTTGCTCAGTAAGCCAAAAATTCGTCTGTTTTGACTGGAATTTGACTTCTATCTCCTCATGGATGTTTTCATTGATGTAATTAATGACATGGTATGTAAATGTAATGGTAAAATAATGTTAGAGGGTATATTCATTAGTTAAAGGTGGTTTTGAGGCAAATGAATCTGTTTCCACTCTTTTAGAGGCAGGTTGTTTGACTGCCTATATTCCAGTTCTTAGTTGGGAAATGGTTGAAACAACCCTTCTTCTCATGGATTCGACCCCTGATGGTCAAGAACAGTGGTTTTGATGTCTATATTATGTGTCTTCTTGGTCATTTGGTGAGGTTGGACTCACTTGGATGCTCTGAGCTAGATTATACACCATTGTACGCAGTTTGGCAAGGAAATTAAGAAGGTTTGTAGCTATTTTTATGGGATTCCTGTGGTATGGTGTTTTAGCATAGTTTCTTCTTTGTTATCAGTTGTTTATGTGTTTTATGTATGCCATCATCTATTTCGTTGCTTCTAATTGAATGATATCAAGATAGATAGGTAGAATCCATTATTTGTAGTGCTCTACCTTGGGAAATCATTCAGTACTATATGTTTTCTGTTGTTTGAGTAGGATCCATGATTGTCACATGCCCTCCTCAGCTCCTCATTGGTCTTAGACATTTCACCTCACTTAATTTCAAGTGCCAAAGCCTATACCTACCTTTCCCCATAGAACACCCTACATTCTGACCTAATTTCCTAGACCTAAATTGCCCAGCTCCATCTGATCCAGCAAACACCAACAACTTCAATCAAAACCTTTCGAGCTACTATACCTAGCCTAAAATCCCTATCTGATCCAGTCATTTTCACTAAGATCCATAAGGAGAGAGCCATCTCCCGACCTGGTAGGGCTAGCTACCAGGTTAAGCTTAGTTTGTGTTTACCCTAGAATTGCCTCCCTTCAGCCTGAGGTAAATCTAGGCAATAACATGCAGAAGGACAAGAAAACCAGTGGTACATTGACAATGGATGCTCAAAACACATGACAGGTGACAAAGAAAAACTACACTCATATAATGCCTTAGAAAAGGAAACGAGTGTCTCATTTGGAAACGACACTCCTGCTGTCATAAAAGATAAAGGCTCTGTTTTCTTGAAAGAAAAAGTTAAAGCTGAGAATGTTATGTATGTTGATGGCTTAAAGCATAACCTGTTGAGTGTGAGTCAAATGTGTGATTAAGGAAATGAAGTATATTTCGATCAGATGGATGTGTTTTTCGTGAGCTTGATACAGGAGAAACCGTGATCAAAGGTACAACAACTCCAAACAACCTATACATACTCAAGGGAGGACAACAACACTGTTATCTAAGCAAAAATGATGAAAACTAGCTATGGCATAGAAGATTGGGGCATTTAAGCTTTTCTTAAATAAGAAAAGCATGCAGATTCCAGGCTGTTCGTGATCTTCCAGATATCAACATTCCTGAAAATACTATATGCAAATCATGTCAATCTAGTAAGCAAACCAGATATCACTTCATCGAAAAGGAAGGGTTAGCTAATAAGCCTCTTGAACTTGTTCATACTGATTTATGTGGACCATCAAGGAAAAAGTCACCTCGTGGAGAAGAATACTTTATATTATTCATTGATGATTTTTCCAAAATGTGTTGGATAGGTCTTCTAAAGCATAAAGATGAAGCATTTGAAAAGTTCAAAGCATTCAAAGCTTTGGTTGAAAATGAATCAAATTGCAAAATCAAATGCCTCAGATCTGATCGAGGAGGGGAATTTACATCGGATGAATTATTTGACTTTTGTGAACAACATGGAATAAAAAGGCAGTTCTCCACTGCAAGGACTCCTCAGCAAAATGGAGTGGTATAAAGGATGAACAGAACTGTTCAACAAATGGCTCGTGCTATGCTAGATGAATCTGGAACTCCCACAACCTTATGGGGTGAAGTTGCATTCGCTGCCGTCACTATTCTCAATCAAGCAAATGTTCGGGTAAACAACACTCAAACTCCACATGAACTTTGGTATGGTAAGACTCCTACTATAAAATACTTCAAAGTTTTTGGAAGCAAATGTTACATCAAAAGGATTGATGAAAAACTTGGTAAGTTTGAACCCAGAGTAGATGAAGGTATTCTTCTTGGCTACTCTTCCTAAAGTATAGGATATAAATGTTATAATAAAAGACTTGGGAAAGTTATTGAAAGTATTGACGTTGTGGTTGATGAAGCATGCAAAAATCCAAAATAGATAAAAACCGAAGGTTATGACAATGAAGAAGATGAGGAACATTTTCCCACATCAAATCACACTGATTTTGAAGAAGAAACCAGTGAAGCACCAGAAGAAGAGATAACGATAGAAGAAAAGACTTCGTCTAGGTATGTTTATAAAAATCATTCGGAAAACTCAAATTTTAGGGGAAAAAGGGGCAGACGTGCAAACAAGAAGAACCATTGCTGAAGTCTCAAGCTATCTAGCATTACTATCTTCCACTGAACCTCCAAATGTAAATGAAGCATGCATAGATGAATGTTGGGTCAAGGTCATGAATGAAGAACTTGAGCAAATTGAAAAGAATAACACTTGGGAATTGGTTCCTAGACCTCATGATAAGAATATCATAGGAACTAAATGGACATTCAAAAACAAGCTGAACGAAAATGGAGAAGTTATTAGAAACAAAGCCAAACTTGTTTGTAAAGGATATGCTCAACAAGAAGGTATAGATTTTGAAGAAAATTTTGCACCTGTTGCTAGACTTGAAGCCATAAGAATGTCTCTTTCCCTTTCTAGTTTTCAGAAATTCAAAGTATACAAAATGGATGTAAAATTTGCCTTTCTTAATGGAGACTTAGAAGAAGAAGTCTATATTGAACAACCAGAAGGATTCATACTTGGAAATGATGCAAAACTTGTATGCAAACTCAGAAAATCTCTCTATGGTCTAAAATAGGCTCCAAGGGCATGGTATTACTGTCTTGAAAAATATCTCCACCAACAGGGTTTTTCAAAGGGGTCAGCAGATAACAATCTATATACAAAGATGGACACTGATAAATTGCTAATAATTGTTGTGTATGTTGATGATATCATTTTTGGTAGCAATGAAGAATCCATGAGTCAAAATTTTGCCTTAGTAATGCAACAAGAATTTGAAATGTCCTTGCTTGGTGAGCTTACCTACTTTCTTGGTCTACAAGTTCAATAAAATAAAGATGGTATTTTCTCTTACAAACCAAATATCTCAAATAGATCCTGAAAAAGTACGGCATGGAAGATTCTAAACCAGTATGTACCCCAATGGTAACAAGATGCAATCTTAGCTCAAATGATGAATCAACATTAGCACATCAACCAACTTACAGATCCATGATTGGCAGTCTGCTTTATCTAACAAGTACCTGACTGGAAATCATGCATGCAGTGGGAATAGTTGGAAGATTCCAAGAAAATCCTAAGGAAACACACCTTTAGGAAGTCAAAAGGATTTTCAAATATCTTCAAGGAACACAGAACTTTGGCTTATGGTATCCTAGAGATACAGATCCTACACTTCATGCATATACAGATGCAGATTGGGCAAGAAGTGTTGATGACAAAAAAAGCACTAGTGGTGGTGCATTCTATATGGGTTCCAAGTTAGTGTCTTGGCTTAGCAAGAAACAAAGTTCAATTTCATTATCCACAGCTGAAGCAGACTACATGGGTATTGTATCTTGCTGCACACAACTACTTTGGATGATGCAAACCTTGCAAGACATTCAGATCACATGTACTCCACCCATCTCCATTCTATGTGATAACACAAGTGCCATCAGTATTTCAAAGAATCCAGTCATGCACTCCAAGACCAAG
Organism: Pinus taeda; assembly: GCA_000404065.3. Lineage (NCBI taxonomy): Eukaryota > Viridiplantae > Streptophyta > Pinopsida > Pinales > Pinaceae > Pinus > Pinus taeda. Next base: position 229,851 of record APFE030336127.1, on the reverse strand, counting down.
CACATACCCATCAAATATCATTTTTTACGTGAACAAGTGCTTGAACAAAAGGTCAAACTAGAGTATGTTCCCTCCAAGGAACGGTTGCTGATATATTCACTAAACCACTACCTAGAGAGACATTTGAATATCTCAGACAAAAGTTGGAAGTAGTTACTACATCATCCTACTGTTAAATCCTATTTATATGTGAGTTTCATAAAGCGTAGTCGCGTAGATAAGCGGGTTTCTGTGGGAATAGTCGCGTATAGGTTGGTTTGAAGGAAAGTAGTGGGCCAGACTCAGGGAAAAGGGGTCTGCTATGGTTTTGTCAATTATCTGCTCTGTTTGATGATGGTTTCATTGTACTGATAACATATGGAAATATATTGATCCTCATAAAGTTGTTGATAACTTGATATATATCTGATTGGTGATGATGCTTTGGTATCTCTTATTGACATATGCAATGGTCAGATCTTACGGTGAACAAGTGGAAAAGGTTCAGGGGGAGAACATAGTTGATGGACATATACAAGTTACTGGTCTGGATGATGTAATGTTTCTTGTTTTGACATATATCCCCACTTGGTTGGGTGGATGAGTCAAACTTGGTATATCCTCACTTGGTTGGGAGATGGATGTATGTATGAGTCATTGGTGATAGGAAGGTCATTTATGATGTATGTATAGAGTCATGTTCTTCTTTTAGAACATATTTTTGTAGGCCTTGCTTATGCTCAAGGGGAGCACAGACTCGATCATGGGATCTCAATCAACACACTCCAGCATATCAGAGAATCAAACATGCATTTAGGGGGAGCATGACCCTTTGCCCTTGATGACAAAGGGGGAGAATGACTTCTTGGTGTGGTTGTTGCCATCAAGTCCAAAGGGGGAGATTTTTGGCATTATGATGTATGTGTTGTACTTGATGGCAACCCACTTGTAGCAGAACAACTCACTTGTATATGGTAACTAGATAAATCTATAGAAGTGATATCAGATGTGAAAGAATGCATGACATTTGTGTTTACAGATGTGATGAAATGTAGGGAAGCTTCAAGGAATCAGTTCAGAAAGTATAGCAGGTAAACAACAAAGAATTGCAGACCAGTCTCCACAGAATGAAGAAAAGAAAGGTATACACAGGTTCACCATTGACCAAGCTGCGTATACACCCAGGTTCACTGTATACAAGTCGCGTATACGTACACACACACTTTCACGGAAGGAAAAGCGCGTATACCTTGGAAAACTAAATTTTTGGTTCGAAATGCTTGGTCCATGGTATTTTGATCCATGGTATTGGTCCAAGGTATTGACCCCAGGTATTGGGTCCAAGGTGTTGGTCCTAAATGTTTTTGGTCCATGGTAATGAGAAAGGCCTAAAACTATAAAAGGAGGAGAAGATCATTAGGCCAAGTGTACAAGTATCGAATATCTGATGAAGTGTGAAGATCTAATATGTAGGTTATTGGCCTATGGTGCTTTGCTTGATCTGAACCAAGGATGAACCTTAGTGTTTGATGAAAAGATAAGAACTAATGATGAATCAAGATCTTAAGGCCTGAAGTGAATTATCTTTATGTGGTTTGATCATTTATCTAAATATCTGGCGCATGTTGTAGTCTGTAAATATGATGATCTGGGTATGACTGAAGTCTGGAATAGTTGTAATGTTTAAATCATCATTTACAGATCTGTACGTAGGTTCACTTTAGAAAAGAAGCATATACACGCTGGTTTTGCATATCAAAGTAGCATATACATCATAAATTTGATTTGCATATGTGTATGCTAGTTCGCTTTGAGGAAAGCGCATATGCACGCAAGTTCGACACATGGAAGTAGCGTATACCTTTTAAAATGTGTTATAGTTGCTTCTGTTTGTTGTTGTAGTATTTTGGGTTTTGGCTTGGATTCTAGTTATTGTATTCTGGTGACAACATTCTGAACGATCAGATTGATGGGTTATCAAAGTGATTGATCGATTCGGTTGTGGTTGGTTTAAAAGGAGATTGGTTGATGTAGATATATTTGATGATTGAATGATGTTGTTGATGGATCTAGTCTGAAAATTTATGAAACGTGGTCCCTGGAAGAAAAGAGAAGGTTGTAGCTTTCTGTAGGCCAGCACCTACGTACTAGTAAACATATCAGCTAGTACAAGAGCTAGGGGGTTGTAGCTCCCTTCAAGTAGAAGCTGAAGAACGAGAGAAGGTTGTAGCCTTCTGCAAGTAGAAGCCTGCGTACTGGTATAAGACTGCACCAATACAAAAATTGTAAACATAATTTTCTTATTATTAAAAGAAGACAGAGACGATTGCAGCAGGTGGTTTTCACCCACATTGGGTTTCCACCTTATATCTTGGTGTTTATGTGTGTTGCTTAAGTGTGATGCTTTATTTTTCTTTTACTGCACTATACTGATTAAAGGTCATTACATGATAATTTGGGTAAATCAAAATATCTTTGCATATACGTTGGTTTCATTAAGTATAGTTGCGTATACATGCTAATTCACTGAGCTGAAGTAGCGTATACAAATCAATTTTGAAAATTAAATTATTGATCTGATAATACAA
>APFE030336127.1:193630-227264 GCA_000404065.3 Pinus taeda | reverse complement strand
TCAAATTTACATGGAATAATTGCATATCTATCCTGGGGCATATTGCAGCCCACCTAGACAAATATTTAGTTTGATGTTCCTTTTTATATCAATAATTTCAGGTCTTGTATTCTTCCTTGGGTGAGTTCATATCATCAACCAATTTCTCTTGAAGTAGCGCAGGAAACAAACTATGGGCCATTTCCCTTCTACTTCTCTCCTCTTTAGATCAAAAGGGAAGGCTTCTCAAATTTGTTAAAGGCAACATGGAGTAGGTTGGAAATTAGTTCTCCATTTGTTATATGGGAAAAAATAAATAAATCTAAAGTTAGCCATTAACTAGTGGATAAAAGCAAATAATGAAGACAAGGGGGCCAAAATAAAATACATAAATCAAATATGGAAGAATCCCAAGGGAAAATAGAGCAGGGAGTTGATACAAAGGAGCTTCTGCAATCTGATCAAGTATAATTCAAGGCCTTCCATCATACAATCAGATTAGAAGAGGAAGAATGATGCCTTAAGTCCCGCAACTTATGGCTACTAACTAGATATTGTAAAACCAAGTTCTTCCAAAACCAGGCTAAGGCATGGGTCTAGAGGAACAATATCAAATCTGTTAGCATAGATGGAGTGCATATTGAGGACTTGAAGGGGATCCAAAGGGTGGCTGTTGATTACATCGATTTTCTATACTTTACCTGGGTTTTACCCAATTCAAAGGTTTTCCAATATATGTTAGATAAAATCCCAAAATTGATTTTTGAAGATGATAATTTGGACTTGTTGTGAAGCATTATAAAAGAGGAGATTCGAAAAATGATATTTATTTGAGCCCATGCAATTCTCAAGGTCCATATGGGTTTTTATCCCACTTGTATTAGGCCTATTGGGATGTCATTAAATTTGATCTAGTTGATCTAGTGGATTACATGTTTAAGCTTGACTGTATGGAAGGAGGGATTAACTCATCCTTCATTGCCTTGATTCCCAAAGAAGTCAATTTGGCCTCCTTCGCCACATACAAAACAATATATTTATGCAATGTTTCATGTAAGATAATTTCTAAAATTTTAGCATAACACATAAAGCCTCTCCTTTCCAGGCTCATATCTAAGAATCAAGGGGGATTCGTGGGCCAGAGGCACATAATAGATAATACCGTCTTGGTCCAAGAATTAGTATATTCAAGCAACATAAGGAAGGATAAAGGTATGCTCATAAAACTTGATATGACAAATGTAGTCAACTGTGTCAATAAGGATTTTTTTCTTAAAAGTGCTATCTCAATTTGGCTTCAATGGGAAATTTATAAAATGGGTGGAGGTTTGTATCTCCGCCCCTTGGATCTCCCCCTTTGTAACACCCTCCTCCCACATCTAAGTAAGTAATCGACCAGTTGGGGTAATTATGCGACGAGATGCCACTATGATATGATTCGACCTTCTAAGTCATGTTAAGTAAGTGGAACCAACGAAATCACACCATACATACATTCAACATCAACATTATAATCCTTAGGAGCCAATCCAACCTTTCTACCAACCAGCCCCTGGGTCACACTAATATTTTGGATTACTTGACCTCTGGACACTCTCATGCTATGGGCATGCCAATGTCTAGGGATCTTTGGACGCTCTCACAGGCCTGCAAGCCAGCATCCAAGGATTATTTTGCACAGTGTTATGCCAACTTCCCCAAGATTTGGGCCACTTTTTTAGGCCCATAGCTCAGGTCACTACCCAGAATTGAATGACATCTTCATAACAGTAAAATAACGAGAAAATGATAGTACAAATACAATCACTTGAATAAGACCTTGACTGGACCCCTACTAGCCATGACATGCATTTCGTCAAACATATCACTAATATGTAATATACAGGTGTAAATAACAGGTCTAAGCATAGGGGTATCATACTTAGCTGGGAATTGCTAAGAAGCATTGATGCATCAACACATCAACTTCCATTTCATCTGTTAGGTCATAGATAATTTTTTCATTCATATACAAGTAAAACCATTATGAGAGCCATACATAGCTACTGTCATAAAACACATACATAACCAACATAATAGAAACATAAATACCAATGAAATCATAACCATATGATCCACATATAAACCAGTATAATACTCATAAATAAAATGAGAAATAACCTCTTACTGATGATGCAAAATCCAAACCTAGGATGGGACTTCCACTTCCACCCGACTGTTGAATGGCTAAGCCAAATATCTCTTCAGCCATTCAACCCCCATGCCATATTCCAAGCATGAATGTGGGATCTCATAAAAAACATCAATTCAAAACCATCTAGGGATTATAGAGGCCAACCGCCTCAACCCATCAAACAATGATTCCACCTCACGGTTGGACATCACAAAACCATCATCAGATTGGTCTCTATCCAAGCCTTCTACGGCTCCAAAGCATTTGTTCCAACCAAGGCTCCAAGACTAGTAACTCAACCCAAAGCTACCGCCGGGCTCCAGAGCATTTTTCTAACCAAGGCTCAAGGAATAGTAACTCAACCCACAAGGGCTCTAGAGTGTTTTTCCAACCAAGACTATGGGACAAGTAACTCAACTGAGGTCATTATAGAGCTCCAGGGTGTTTGTCCAACCAAGGCTCGAGGAACTAGTAACTCAACCCAAGCTAAGGAAACATGAGAACATACCAAAACAAAACAAGGAAATAAACCCATAATCTCCATGGCTATCTAGGAAATGGAAAGGCTAGGCAATCTATTGCCAATGTAGGCAATCCTCCATGCCAGTGACAGATCATGACCAATAATCCACATGCATATGCCATGCATTTCAAAAATATTTAGGAAAACATACATGCAAATCGGTACCTGCACGCAAATCCTACTGTAGCTACTGATCTTGATGTCCTCTTTCACTTTCCTGCTCTTCCTTTTCCTTCTTGCTCCAAAACTCCAAGTATTCCAAACCCTCCAAGAGTGATCCAAGAAAAATCTAAGTATCCAAGAGTATGAGAGAGTGAGAGAGAGAATAATGAGCGAGCTCCAACACTGAACTGAAAAAGGTTACCAACTAATCCTCAGAAGCCTTTTTGTGAATGAGGCCTCTATTTTCTTAATTTTCCATTATTTTCCTTCATTTTCCTCCTCACATGCAACTTGTGACCTTTCACCTCCCTTTTCTCCTAATTTCCATTATTTTCATAAATAAATGTGCCAAAAATGCCGTTTTTCATTTCCAAGTCCTTAGCCATCAATAACCAAATGAACACCCACACTAGGATGTCTTGCCCAAAATTAAGCATGTAATAAGCGTCCCATCAACTGTGGTTATTATTTTGATTTTATTAACTTTTATTACATGGAATTTTCACTAGGGTTGTTACACCCTTTTTGAATGACTACTCCTCAGGCTTTTTTAAAGCCTCAAGAGGTATTCATGAAAGGTTCCCATTGTCACCTTTCCTCTACATCTTAATGGCAGATTCATTAAGTAGATGTCTTGAATATGAATACAAGAATGGAAACCTTTCGGGTATAAGATATGTCCCATGAATCAAGAGTATAAATCACTCCCAATTTGTGGATGAAACCGTCTTATTGGGACAAGCATCATTAATTATTGCATAGTTCTTAAAGCATGATATAGCTCAATATCTACTGGATTTTGGAGGTCTTATTAATGATGGAAAATCACAGATCTATTATTGGAATATTTTAGATATTTTGGGATTTTGATGTACTTAAAATCCTATTCTTCCCAAGCACAATGAGGAATTATTGCGAATTCAAATACAAGCTATAGTAGTGGGGAGTGATTTAGTTGAACGTAGCTGGGTGTCAAGTTCTTATTAAAGCAATATTATCAATTTTTCCTCTACCAATTCATAGAAATCCTAGCACCAACTAGGACTCTTTATGAATTATCTAAAATTATGAGGAATTTTTTATGGGAGGGTAGTAAGCAAAGCCATGTAATGTTTCATCTTGTCAAATGGGTTATGGTAAAATCCTGAAATTCTCATGGTGGCTTGGGGATCCAGGATCCCTCCCTTATGAATATTACATTAGGTACCAAGTTTTTCTGGAGATACATTTTAAATCATTCTTCCTGGTGTAAAGAAGTTTTGTGATTCAAATACTTTCAACAAAACCGAGACTTCAACCTAAGATCTCCCTTGGGTCCAAAAGGGAGATCGTTGATTGGAAATATCTTCTATTCATCTATGGATCTGATTAAAAAGAATCTTTCCATATATCTAGGGAATGGGAATTTGATAAATCTATGGTCAGAATGAATCCTTAATAAGCAGGCTTTGGAATTTCATGAGGAGCTAATCACCTTAAGGGATTGGTTGACCTCTGAAAGAAAATTCACACTATGAGATATTTAGAAATGGGATAGCTCTAGTTCATGGATTTGCTTGGATCCATGATGCATTACACACCATCTCTCGACCCGAGTTAGCCTATTAATGTTGCCGTTGGTTTGATATGCCCCTAAGAATCAAGCCTTTGCTGATTACTGGGTATGGGGGAACTCAAAATTTACGGTTCGAGAAGGCTACTCTGTTTTATTGTTTCAAGTAAGAATCCCTCCAAAGTATCATGTTTGTTCACAAGTTTGTACTCACAACCATCCATCGAAACTCAAATCCTTTTTCTATTTTTTAATGCATGGTAAAATCTTGATAGCGAAGAATCTTTTGAAAATGGGAATGGATGGCTCCTCATGCTATATTTTATGCTTGAGAAAGGAAGAAATCGTTAGCCATTTATTTATCAATTGTTACTTTGTTTGTGAAGTCCATGAGTTTTCCCTTGCTCCTAACTTCTCTAGAATTCGATGGTCTGACTAGCCCACATACCTATTCTCTTATTGGGAGGGTTTATACCTTGAAAAATTCAAAGGAAATAGCTCTTTCAAGCAAATTTGGTTAGGAAATTTGTCTGTTGGAAGGTTTGGATGGCTCAAAATGACAACATTTTTAATGAGAAGTTGTATCACCCTCACTCTTTATCCTTAAGAGCTCGAGTGATATTTATTGAATATTGGGAATTATTTCCTCCCTATTGATATGGGGAACAATGGATTCCCAAGAAAAGGAATGGATTCTTAACCTCCTTCCTAGTTTGCTAAGAAGTAAAAAAACTCACTCAAGACCTGTATAATGGTGGAAGTGGAGGCTAGATCAAAGATGAAATAAATAAATGGAGGAAATCCCAAACATCCTTTTTGATGAGTTTTGATAGTGCTTCAAAGCATAATTTAGGGATTGTAGGAGAAGGAGGGGTTATTCTCAACCTCGATGAAAAAAATGAAATTGAGTGCAATTAGGGGTTAGGAAATTGCACAAATAATGCAATAAAGGCATATGGATTACTGTAAGGGATCCTTCTAGCCAAATAAAGAAGAAAACATCAAATATTTGGTGTTGTTGGGAGATTCACAGATGGTTATCCATCACCTTGTTCGAATATATTTTCCTAAGGATTTCAAGTTGCGAAGCATTATTGATCAAACCATAAATCTAAAACTAGCCTTATCTATTGTTAGCTTCTTTCATGTGTTGAGAATGGAAATTCTGTTGCAAATGATCTTTCCAATAAATTTATAAACTTGGATGTAGGAGTCCTAATGAGAAATTTTATTCCTTGCATCCGCTATTCCTTAACAATGGGTCTAATGTGCAGTGTAAATTTTGTCTATATCTATAGGTCTTTTGGAGAATCTACACCTCCAAATACCATGTGTCATTTAAGATGGTAAAACGACTAATAGATCTTGGTAATGAAGAATAAATTGAGGTTACAAGTATAACTGGTGTTGAAGGATTTTCATTGTACTCACCTATTGTACAAGCCGCAATCTAGGCATGGATTTTGATTTATTACAATATTCTCATCACAATTAAAAAAATCATATATTGATTGAACTGATTTCAATATATATTGATGGATTACATTGATTCGATATAATAATGGATTGCATTAATTTATTTTCTACAAGGGTATAATGGAATATGAAAGAAAACAAAATACTAAAGAACAAAGAGCACAACGAGAAATACGATTGGTGTAAGTGCCTCTTGACCAACTAAGGAATATGGATGACAAAATGTTGAGAAACAAAGAGCGTATCGACAAATAAAGTCACAACAAATGATATTCAAACAACAAAAAATACAGAGAGAAAAATGGTGAACAACAAAGAGCATATTAACAGAGAAAGGCACAATAAATGACAACCTAACAACATCAAGAAAAAACAAAAAACAAAATTCTACATGAAAAGGGGAATATCGACAAAGAACAGAACAATAGATGATAATTTAGGAACATCAAGAACACGAAAAATAATTTTTCAAATTTGAAGAAAAATAAAATTTTGTGAGAAAAAGAAGTGTATCTTTCGCTAAGAAAAATGATGCAGCGAAAGAAAATCCTATGAAAAAAAGAAGACTAGTGCTTGTTGAGAAAAATAATGCAAAAAATATTGACATAGAGCCTCCTCAATAAATTCTAATTGAGAATGATGTATTTGATACACATCAAGATATGCATATTGCACATAAAAAATTTCATGATATGATTGATCAATTGGTTGATGGTCAAATGTGTCATGTGTGTGATGAGTCATATGTTGGAATTTAGTTATTCAATACAAATATAGGTCCAATGTGGATGAGATGTATTAGAGAGGTGATTCATCATATATTTTCATCTAAGAACCATATGAATCCAGGAAAGCAACCTCGAGTCCTTCGGGTGCTCACACAAGTTGAAGAGATGTTAATATCACGTGCAAGTCCAATTTTGCAAGTTATGCACTTAATAGGTGGGCAATACCAATATAGAGGACACAACATTAGTTTTCCCCAAGAGGTTAAACATGTTGCTGAGGAGCCTCAATATTGCAACAAGAATGCTACAACTCTCAAGGCTACCAACTTAAATTATCAACCCAGGGTTCGTACAAACTTAAGAGGTCTCGACACTATATGTGCAACATACAATGTGTCATTCTTTTGTTGATATGATGTAATGGAGTGAATATCATGAAATATAACCTAAACTAATTGTAGAAATGGAAATAATACTTGCTTAAATGTAAACACTAATCCTAATCTTAGAAATGGAAATCAAACACTAGCCTAATTACAAGATGTGAAAGTTGCATTGAAAAGGGAACCTATTGTTAACTTAAGAATAAATAAAATAAAATAATATAATATGCATGAAGGAAATATAATGTAATCAATCACTGCATTCCAAAGAGGTTAGATCCATTGACATAGTTCATTATATACTTTATGTGGCAATAAAGGAAATCATTATTGTGTTATCCAATTCATAAATATGTCCATTAACCCAGATTCTTGAGATGTGTTGTAGGGGGTAAAAAGGAAAATATCAAGTGGTATTTGGTCTTCCCAAATCATGAATTTAGGGCCTAGGGGTCATTATTCATCTAGACTATGTCAAATTTTCAGGGGGGATCAAAACCGGTGAAGGAAAGAATTGCTATATGTTTGCTACAGGCGGTTGCTATAGGAGGCCTATAATGCTACAAGAGAGAGAATATTGCTAAATGCCCAAGTAAATCAAACTAAAATTGGATGGAAAAATTTTATTTATTAATTAGGATGTATTAGGTCTCCATTCCAAATGGAATATCTCCAAAATAGCCTTGTTAACACGTGCTAAAAAATAACAGAAAATTACTACTCTAAAAACTGGAAATTTAAGAACTAGTGAGCTAGTTAACCTATCAAATGCTTAACCTAATCAAGTTCAAATGCAATGGGGTAAATTTTGGTATTAAATTGAATGGTTTTATGACATAATATAAGTGGAATCAACTCAAATGAATCTCATTAACACATCATAAAAAATAACATAAAATTACTACTATTTTGCTACAAGGGACTTCCAAATTTTTTAGATTTGTGAACTAGTAAACCAATCCAATTAGCTCAATGGTGAAGATGAGTTTTCAAAGTTGTTCTAAGGATTCATCATGCTTGTTACTCTATAAATAACCTTCAAAATAACTTACTTCAATCATTTAACCCAATCCTGCAGCAAAAGAAGCATCAATACTAAATACAGAAATAGGAAAAAACAAGAATAAGAGATGCATGTGAATAAGAAGTGAAAAGAAGAAAATCAAATTATAAAAAAGGGCTATGAGGCTCCTGGGATGATACAGATTTAAACAGGAACGTAAAAAATAATAGAGATAACCATAAAAATAGAGATGCAGCGGAAATAATACTTCATTTCATTAATGCGAAATACTGAAATATGCTTACAAACAGAAATGGAAATAAACCAGCTAAGGCGATGGTAGCTTATCTCTGAGAAGAGATGTGGAGGCTACATGCCTCTGAAATACGTTACAATGAGGCTCAAGGGCCTTTTTATTATTGAACAATAAGAGAAAAGCCTAAACAACCAAAACCCTAACCCGAGGAGATGTAACACCAAGAGTTTATGGGCCTCGTTGGGATGAGTTGGACAACCAACTTCCCGGGGTCGCGACTTGATCATATTATCTCCGTTTGACGCAAAAGATAACCCGTTGGAAAGATCTCTCCGAGGACTATGACGAAAAAGATGATTTTGGACGACAATTCATTGGTTGGTAGATTTCCAAAAAAAATCGTTTAGGGCCTTAAAACGGCTTTGGAAGTTTAGGACCTGAAAAACTGCTAAAAATAGTAAACTGTGCTACAATTAAGGAAACTGAAAAACTAAAAGAGACAGTTGTGGGGGTCCAAATGGGATAGGTCGCTGGCCACCAACATCCACCTGGATCATTCCTCCCCCCTTAGGAAGCAATGGTCCCCGTTGCGTTGAGTTCCTCCATCTGCTGAACTTGGTTCCTAGTGAGCTGTTCTGCAATCTCTGATGTGTCCAGTAATGGTGGGAAGCATGGTCGAGGGCGTTCCACATTGAACACTCAGTGCAAGTGAATGAACGGAGGACTGCTGTGCTCTAAAGAATTTTTTCTCATGGCCTTGGTAATGTTGTAAGGACCATGTCGGAGTGGTCTGAGCTTCTGATGGGTTTTGGTAAGGTGTTCTTTCTGTCAATGCAACCAGATTTTGTTGCCCACCTGAAACTTGTGTGGTACCCCTGTGGGTGAGGAGAAGTTGTTCCTGTGTTCTTTCATGAGGGTATCCCTTTGCGGCTGCTGCTGCGTGGAGGAACCCTTCGTGGGGGTCATGGATGTGGTGACAATATTCCCCTTACTTTGGGAGCAAACCATAGAGAAAATGAATTTCCTGGTCTGGAAGACGATCTTGCTGCATTTCTTAGCAGAGATCAAACAGGTGGTGGTAGGTGGGGCTACCTTTGGTATCCTGTATAATGAATTACCCAAATCAATAATAACAACGCAAGGCATTGGCTCATATATAGCATGTCGCCTCCACAAGTATGGCTGGCCTAATAATACATCACAAACATCTAGAGGTGTAACATCACACAATACCTCGTCTATGAAGGGTTTGATGCTGTAGGGAAGGCGACACTACTGGTGAACTCAGAGATCTCATCCTTAGTGAAGCCACTCGATACTGTACGGCTGCGGGTGTGGTGTAGTCGGTAGGTCCAACCGCTTTACGACCTCTACTGAAATGAGGTTCTTTTGGCTCCCACTGTCAACAATGAATTGCAGTGGTGAATCCTTCACCCACATCTATGAGTGGAAAATATGCTCCCCCTCTTCTGGATCTTTGGGCTCTGCATCAATGATCTTCTTCCCTTTGCCATTCCCCTTGTCAGGTTCTGACTCAAGGTCCGAACATGCATCTAATTTGAAAGCCTTCAACTCGGCCACCGACGAATGCTTGGTCCGACACTCACTTGTGTTGTGAGTGGGGATCTTATGGAACTCACACCACTTTCCTATGTCCTTCTTCGACTTCGTGGTGTTGTTATTTTCTTGTGGCTTCGATGGGTTGTCTTGGGTTTCCCTGTCTTAGCTTTGTCCTTTGGTCTTCGGCTTCGCAGATCCAAAGTCTCACTTCTTCTGCTTGAACTTCTGCTCGATTTTGATAGTGTATCGGTACGCCCTGCTTAGCAAGGAGATGTTCAGGAACTCCATCTCTTCTTGGATGTATCTATGTAGGCAGTTGCGGTATTTGAGTACCAAATGCAGCTCAGAATCCTTGATACCCAACTGTGTGAGAAGGGTATGAAAAATGTTTGTGAACTCTGACACATCTTGGTCCCTTCCCTACCACAGTGTGGTCCACTTTATGTATTTGTCCTCATAGCTTTTGACAGGGTAGTACTGCTTCTTGATGGCATCTCGTAATGCATTCTAAGTAGGTGCGGTGGAAAATAGTGAGCCCGTACTTTCATCCTTCTGCTCGCAATAGGTTTCCCACTAGTCCTTGACGTGGGGGGCTGCTTTGAGAAGAGTGAAAACAATCTTTTCCCGACTCGAAAATTCATGAACAGAAAAATACCTATCTATTAGATTTAACCATTTATCTACGACATCTGTGTCTATTTGACCCTCGAATATGTGGTTTCAAAATTAACTTGTACCTTAAAGGGTGTGGCGTTTCCAGAGTAGCTGTTGGAAGCCGATGCGTTGGCTCTGGGTAGCCGCTGAAGGATCTATGCAAAGTTGTCCATCGTCGCGTTCCTTTGTCACTCGAGGGCTTCTTCGAGCAAGATTTTGATAGGATCTCCTACCCCCTCATCTTTCTTTTCATCTGCCATGGGAGGCCATTGGGATTTGCAAGGCTGGTCTTGCAAAGGTTCGACCAGTTCAAGCCCTAATTCCTTATATTCCGACCTTGTTGGGGACATGCAAAGAAAAACAGAGAAAAAAAAACTGCTCTGATACCACTGATCTGGAGTTAAACAAGAACGTAACAAATTATAGAGATAACCAAACACACACAGATGCAGTGGAAATAATACTTCATTTCATTAATGTGAAACATTGAAATATGCTTACAAATAGAAAGGAAATAAACCAACGAGGGCGATGGTAGCTTATCTCTGAGAAGAGATGTGGCGGCTACATGCCTCTGAACTGCGCTACAATGAGGCTCAAGGGACTCTTTATTATTGAACAATAAGAGAAAACCCTAAACAACAAAAACCTTAATCCGAGGAGATGTAACACCAAGAGTTTATGGGTCCCGTTGGGGTGAGTTGGACAACCAACTTCCTGGGGTCACAACTTGGTCATATTATCTCTGTTTGACACGCATGTTAACCCGTCGGAAAGATCTCTATGAGGAATACGATGGAAAATACGATTTTTGACAAAAAATAGCTGGCTGGTAGATTTCCCAAAAAGTGTCGTTTAGGGCCTCAAAACGGCTTCAAAAGTTTAGGACCCAAAAAACTATTAAAAATAGTAAACTGTGCTACAGTTAAGGAAACTGAAAAAATGAAAGAGATAGTTGTGGGGGTCCAAATGGGATAGGTGGGTGGCCACCAACATCCACCTGGATCATTCCTTGAAGCAGTGGTCCCCATTGCGTTGAGTTCCTCCATCTACTGAACTTGGTCCTTGGTGAGTTGTTTTGCAATATTTGTTGTGTCCAGTAATGGTGGGAAGCATGGTTGAGGGCGTTCGACATTGAACACTCGGTGCAAGCGAAGGAATGGAGGACTTCTGTGCTCCAAAGCATTTTTTCTCATGGCCTTGGTAATGTTGTAAGGACCATGTCAGAGTGGTGTGAGCTTCTGATGCGTTTTGGTAAGGCATTCTTTCTGTCGATGCAACCAGACTTTGTTGACCACTTGAAACTTGTGTGGTACCCTTGTGGGTGAGGAGAAGCTATTACTATGTTCTTTCATGACCGTTTCCCTCTATGGCTGCTGTTGTGTGGAGGAACCCTTCGCGGGGGTCATGGATGTGGCGACGATCTTCCCTTACTTTGGGAGTGAACCAGATAGAAAATGAATTTCCTTGTTTGGGAGAAGATCTTGTTGCATTTCTTAGCAGAGATCAAAGAGTTGGTGGTAGGTGGGGCTACCTCTAGTATCCTGTATAATGAATTACCCAAATTAATAATAACAACGCGAGGCCTTGACTCATATAAAACAAGTATGGCTGGCCTAATAATACATCACAAACATCTAGAGATGCAACATCACACAATACCTCGTCTATGAAGGGTTTGATGCTATAGGGAAGGCGGCACTGCTAGCGAACTCAGAGATCTCGTCCTTGGTGAAGCCACCAGATACTGTATGGCTGCGGTTGTGGTGTAGTCGGTAGGTCCAACCTCTTCACGACCTCTTCTGAAATGAGGTTCTTTTGGCTTCCACTTTCAACAATGAATTGCAACGACGAACCCTTCACCCACATATGTGAGTGGAAAAGACGCTCCCCCTCCTCTAGATCTTCAGGCTCATTCTTCTCGATCTTGATTCTGGCAACAATGATGTTGGGCTCTGCATCAATGGTCTTCTTCCCTTTGCCATTCCCCTTGTTGGGTTCTGACTCAGGGTTGGAACATGCATTTGATTCAAAAGCCTTCAACTCGGCCACCAGCGACTGCTTGGTCCGACACTCACTTGTATTGTGAGTGGGGCTCTTATGGAACTCACACCACTTTCCTGTGTCCCTCTTCAACTTCGTGGTGTTGTTCTTTTCTTGTGGCTTCGACGGGTTGTCTTGGGTTGCCCTGTCTTGTCTTTGTCCTTTGGTCTTCGTATTCGTAGATCCAAAGTCTTGCTTCTTCTGTTTGAACTTCTGCTTGATTTTGAGAGCGTATTAGTACACTGTGCCGAGCAAGGAGATGTTCAGGAACTCCATCTCTTCCTTGATGAATTTATGTAGGCAGCCGCAGTATTTGAGTACCAAATGTAGCTCAAAATCCTTGATACCCAACTGTGTGCGAAGGGTATGAAAAATGTTTGTGAACTCTGACACATCTTGGTCCCTTCCCTACCGCAACGTGGTCCACTTTATGTATTTGTCCTTATAGATTTTGACAGGTAGTACTGCTCCTTGATGGCATCCCAGAATGCATTCCAAGTGGGTGCATCTGCAAATAGTGATCCCATACTTTCATCCTTATGCTCGTAGTAGGTTTCCCACTAGTTCTTGACGTGGGGGGCTGCGTTGAGAAAAGCGAAAACAATCTTTTCCCGACTCGAAAATTCATGAATAGAAAAATACCCATCTAGTAGATGGGACCATTTATCTATGGCATCTGCATCTATTTGACCCTCGAAGATGGGGATTTCAAAATTAACTTGTACCTTAAAGGGTGTGGCGTTTCCAGAGTAGCTGTTGGAAGCCGATGAGTTGCCTCTGGTTAGTCGCTGAAGGATCTACGGAGAACTATCCATCATCGCGTTCCTTTTTCGCTCGAGGGATTCTTCGAGCAAGATTTTGATAGGATCTCCTGCCCCCTCATCTTTCTTTTCATCCACCATGGGAGGCTGTCAGGATTTGCGAGGCTGGTCTTGAAAAGGTTCAACCAGTTCAAGCCCTAACTCCTTATATCCCGACCTCATTGGGGACATGCAAAGAAAAACAGAGAAAAAGTAGACCGCTCTGATACCATTGATCCATATTTAAATAGGAACATAACAAATTACAAAGATAACCATAAACATAGAGATGCAGTGGAAATAATACTTCATTTCATTAATGTGAAATACTGAAATATGCTTACAAACAAAAATGGAAATAAACCAATGAGGGTGATGGTAGCTTATCTCCGAGAAGAGATGTGGCGGCTACATTCCTCTGAACAACGTTACAATGAGGCTCAAGGGCCTTTTTATTATTGAACAATAAGAGAAAACCCTAAACAACTGAAACCCTAACCCAAGGAGATGTAACACCAAGAATTTATGGGCTCCGTTGGGGTGAGTTGGACAACCAACTTCCCGGGGTTGCGACTTGGTCATATTATCTCCGTTTAACGCGCATGATAACCCGTTGGAAAGATCTCTCCGAGGAATATGACAGAAAATATGATTTTACTCAAAAAATTCATTGGCTGGTAGATTTCCCAAAAAGTGTCATTTCGGGCCTCAAAATAGCTCCAGAAGTATAGGACCCGAAAAACTACTAAAAATATTAAATTGTGCTACAATTAAGGAAACTGAAAAACTGAAAGAGACAGTTGTGGGGGTCCAAATGGGATAGGTGGGTGGCTACCAACATCCACTTGGACCATTCATCCCCCCTTAGGAAGCAATGGTCCCCATTGCGTTGAGTTCCTCCATCTGCTAAACTTGGTCCCTAGTGAGCTATTCTGCAATCTTTGATGTGTCTTGTAATGGTGGGAAGCATGGTTGAGGGCATTCCACAATGAACACTCGGTGCAAGCAAAGGAATGGAGGACTACTGTGCTCCAAAGCATTTTTTCTCACGGCCTTGGTAATGTTTTAATGACCATGTGAGAGTGGTCTGAGCTTCTGATGAGTTTTGGTAAGGCGTTCTTTTCGTCAATGCAACCAAACTTTGTTGCCCACCAAAAACTTGTGTGGTACCCCTGTGGGTGAGGAGAAGCTGTTCCTGTGTTCTTTAATGACCGTATCCCTTTGTAGCTGTTGCTATGTGGAGGAACCCTTTGCGGGGGTCATGGATGTGGTGACGATATTCCCCTTACTTTGGGAGCAAACTAGACAAAAAATGAATTTCCTGGTCTGGGAGATGATCTTGCTGTATTTCTTAGCAGAGATCAAAGAGGTGGTGGTAGGTGGGGCTACCTCCGGTATCTTGTATAATGAATTACCCAAAGTAATAATAACAACGTGAGGCCTTGACTCATATACAACAAGTATGGCTGGCGTAATAATACATCACAAACATCTAGAGGTGAAACATCACAAAATACCTCGTCTATGAAGGGTTTTATGCTATAGGGAAGGCGACACTGCTGGTGAACTCGAAGATCTCGTCCTTGGTGAAGCCACCTAATATTGTACGGTTGCGGGTGTGGTGTAGTCGGTAGGTCCAACCGCTTCACGACCTCTGCTAAAATGAGGTTCTTTTGGCTCCCACGGTCAACAATGAATTGCAATGGAGAACCCTTCACCCACATCTGTGAGTGGAAAAGGCGCTCCCCCTCCTCTGGATCTTCAGGCTCATTCTTCTAGATCTTGGCTGTAGCAACAATGATGCTAGGCTTTGCATCAATGATCTTCTTTCCTTTGCCATTTCCCTTGTCGGGTTCTGACTAAGGGTCGGAACATGCATCTGAATTGGAAGCCTTCAACTTGGCCACCAACGACTGCTTGGTCCGACACTCACTTGTGTTGTGAGTGGGGCTCTTATGGAACTCACACCACTGTCCTATGTCCTTCTTCAACTTTGTGGTGTTGTTCTTTTCTTGTGGCTTCGATGGGTTGTCTTGGGTTGCCCCGCCTTGGCTTTGTCCTTTGGTCTTCGTATTCGTAGATCCAAAGTCTCACTTCTTCTGTTTGAACTTCTGCTCGATTTTGACAACGTATCGGTATGCTGTGCCGAGCGAGGAGATGTTCAGCAACTCCATCTCTTCCTCGATGTATCTATGTAGGCAGCCGCGGTATTTGAGTACCAAATGCAGCTCAGAATCCTTGATACCCAACTGTGTGCGAAAGGTATGAAAAATATTTGTGAACTCTGACACATCTTGGTCCCTTCCCTACCGCAGTGTGGTCCGCTTTATGTATTTGTCCTCATAGCTTTTGACAGGGTAGTACTGCTCCTTGATGGCATCCCGAAATGCATTCCAAGTGGGTGCAACTGAAAATAGTGAGCACGTACTTTCATCCTTCTGCTCGCAGTAGGTTTCCCACCAGTCCTTGACGCGGGGGGCTACTTTGAGAAGAGCGAAAACAGTCTTTACCCGACTTAAAAATTAATGAATAGAAAAATACCCATCTAGCAGATTTAACCATTTATCTATGACATCTATATCTATTTGACCCTCAAAGATGGGGATTTCAAAATTAACTTGTAGCTTAAAGGGCGTGGCGTTTCCATAGTAGTTGTTGGAAGCCGATGTGTTGCCTCTGGGTAGCTGCTGAAGGATCTGCGCAAAGCTGTCCATCATCGCGTGCCTTTGTCACTCGAGGGCTTCTTTGGGCAAGATTTATCTAGGATATCCTACCCCCTCATATTTCTTTTCATCTGCCATGGGAGGCGATCGAGACTTTCGAGGTTGGTCTTCCAAAGGTTCGACCAGTTCAAGCCCTAACTCCTTATATCCTGACCTCGTTGGGGACATGCAAAGAAAAACAGAGGAAAAGTAGATTGCTTTGATACCACTGAACCATATTTAAACATGAACGTAATAAATTACAGAGATAACCATAAACATGAAGATGCAGCAGAAATAATGCTTCATTTCATTAATGTGAAATACTGAAATATGCTTATAAACAGAAATGGAAATAAACCAATTATGGCAATGGTAGCTTATCTCTGAGAAGAGATGTGGCGGCTACATGCATCTAAAATGCATTACAATGAGGCTCAAGGGCCATTTTATTATTGAACAATAAGAGCAAACCCTAAACAACCAAAACCCTAACCCGAGGAGATGTAACACCAAGAGTTTATGGGCCCCATTGGGGTGAGTTGGACAACTAACTTCTCGGGGTTGCGACTTGGTCATATTATCTCCATTTGATGCACATGATAACCTGTTGGAGAGATCTCTCCGAGGACTATGACAAAAATATGAATTTGGACAAAATTTCGCTTGTTGGTAGATTTCCCAAAAAAAGTCGTTTAGGGCTTCAAAACGGATCTAGAAGTTCAGGACCCGAAAAACTGGTAAAAATAGTAAACTGTGCTACAATGAAACAAACTAAAAAACTGAAAGAGATAGTTGTGGGGGTCCAAATGGCATAGGTGGGTGGCTACCAACATCAACCTGGATCATTTCTCCCCCCTTAGGTAGCAATGGTCCCCATTGCGTTGAGTTCCTCCATCTGTTGAACTGGGTCCCTGGTGAGCTGTTTTGCAATCTCTGATGTGTCCAGTAATGGTGGGAAGCATGGTCGAGGGCATTCCCCATTGAACACTCGGTGCAAGCGAAGGAATGGAGGACCGCTGTGCTCCAAATCGTTTTTTCTCACGGCCTTGGTAATGCTATAAGGACCATGTAAGAGTGGTCTGAGCTTTTGATGGGTTATTGTATGGCATTCTTTCTGTCGATCCAACCAGACTTTGTTGCCCACCTGAAACTTGTGTGGTACCCCTGTGGGTGAGGAGAAGTTGTTCCTGTGTTATTTCATGACAGTATCCCTCTGCAACTGTTGCTGTGTGGATGAACCCTTCGCGCGGGTCATGGATGTGGTGACGATCTTCCCCTTACTTTGGGAGTGAACTAGACAAAAAATGAATTTCCTGGTCTGGGAGACGATCTTGCTGCATTTCATAGTAGAGGTCAAAGAGGTGGTAGTAGGTGGGGCTACCTCTGGTATCTTGTATAATGAATTACTCAAAGTAATAATAACAGTGCGAGGCCTTAACTCATATACATCAAGTATGGTTGGCCTAATAATACATCACAAACATCCAGAGGTGCAACATCACACAATACCTCGTCTGTGAAGGGTTTGATGCTGTAGGGAAGGCGACACTGCTCGCGAACTTGGAGATCTCGTCCTTGGTGAAGCCACCCGATACTATATGGCTGCGGGTGTGGTGTAGTTGGTAGGTCCAACCGCTTCACGACCTCTACTGAAATGAGGTTCTTTTGGCTCCTACTGTCAATAATGAATTGCAGCGGTGAACCCTTCACCCACATCTGTGAGTGGAAAAGGCGCTCCCCCTCCTCTGGATCTTCGGGCTCATTCTTCTGGATCTTGGCTGTGGCAACTGTTGGGCTGTTAATATGTCATTATTATTATCACTTTTGAATGCTTATTCCACCCATTTCTACCATTCTTTATCACATCATTTATCATAATTTATCATATAATTCTATTTTATAATTATTTATGCTCTTATGGATAAATATTATTTCTTCTCCTTTATTTTTAATAAATTGATTATTATGCATGTCTTTACTAATAAATTTGTTCACCATTTTAGCCTCCGAGATATTTTCCAGATTGAAGATTTGATCTCCAACTCATCATTAAATATTCCAACTCAGAAATTCACTGGAATAAGAAGTGACAATTTTGCATTGGACATTTTGGGCAAATGGAGAAGAATCTGGAAAATCCAAAACATGGGTTTTGTCGAGAACAGACCAAATTAGTTTTGTAACAAGCTGCTTTCCCAAATTCGGTTCGTACTAAGAGAAATAGAAGGTTCTCTGAAGACGTTTTTCTCATATTCGCTGTTGTGGCCATTTTCCAAATTATCTCAGCTGCAATACCAAAATTGACCTGTTCTTTTTGAACGCTGATGGGGAGATATTCCAGATATCATCTTGTTTATCAATTTTTTGTGAGAAATCTATTTTTGTAATGAGAATCATATTGTAATCATCTCTATTGCAACTACTCTCTGCTCTCTTTGTATTTAAATGAAAACAAAGATCAGAAAAGGGGATTCATGATTCATGATGGGATAGATTATGAGAGATTAAGTTAGGGATTATTAGAGATAGGATAGGATAGGATAGGAGGAAAGGGGGGCTGTTGCATTACCATTGTAATTCTCAAGGGTTTTGTTGTTGTAATGATTTCACAGTTTGATGATTAATAAATAAAAGAGTTGTTGTTCCATTATTTGATACTGGAGTAAGTTCGGCGGTGCTTCACTGGCGGCTAAGGGCCCGACCCTGGTGGATCCACTTGCTACCTATACAATTATTTTACAGTTCTAGTCATGTGATGGTTTGATTTACTTTTCATTGCTTTTGAGTTGCATTTCTAACTTCCTATTCTTGTACATTTTCCTGAAATCGTTTCGTGCATGAAATCGCAATTGGATCGTGTTGCTATTTTCTTCCACCATAACAAAGATTGCTATTCATTACAACTTAAATTATTATGTTGTTCATTTTGGTTATAAAGCTTCGCTGTTCACTTCAGATTCTGCCGTGCATTACAGGTTGCTGCTTATTTATTATTGCTGCTCATTCTGTTCATTTCCATTTAGTATTGCTGTTCATTTAGCTTTGCGGTTCATTCCCATTTAGCGTTGTTGTTCATCTTCAATAATTTAGTATTACTGTTCCTTTCCATTAATATTTCATTTCTGCAAGATGAGCTTTGTTGTTCAATTCATTTCCACTTAATTAGCTTCACTATTCCGTTATATTTCATATTTTTGTTCGTTTCCATTAATTTAGCTTTGTTGTTCATTTCCATTAATTTAGTGTTGCTGTTCAAATAAGCTTTGTTGTTATCTCTTTCATGCAAGGATTTGATTTCACCTTTTAACGAATATTGCAACAAGTATGTTTTAGTAAGCATTTCCAATTGAATTGCCATTTCCAGTTATTTGCATTAGTGTGGATTGAAAGATCAACAACTGTAAAGAACGTTCACTATAACTGTCTACGTTCTCAGATTGTGGATCCCGTTTATGTTTGATTTCATTTATATCAGTTGACATAGGAAAGAGTTATCACTACTGCATCCTTGACTAATAAATTCCTGTAGTTTTTTGAGTAAATGATTTAGTTGCAGAGCATTTTAGTTTCTTGCCATTCCACTTAGGTTTTGTTTCCAGCATCCATTTACTTTTGCATTTTAAGCACTATACTACAAAGAATTATTCTTTAATCAAGTGACCGCCTCAGACTGAGTACAGTCTTGAAATACAAAATCTTGCATGGTTTACAATTAATGTGAAGATAATTAGGAGTTAAAAAGACACCTTTTATCACTCAACAACAATAGTGACTCTAGGCTCTGCATCAATGATCTTCTTCCCTTTTCCATTCCCCTTGTCGGGTTCTGACTCAGGGTCGGAACATGCATCTGATTAAGAAGCCTTCAACTCAGCCACCATCGACTGCTTGGTCCGACACTCACTTGTGTTGTGAGTGGGGCTCTTATGGAACTCACACCATTTTCCTGTGTCCTTCTTCGACTTCGTGGTGTTGTTCTTTTCTTGTGGCTTCGATGGGTTATCTTGGGTTGCCCCGTCTTGGGTTTGTCCTTTGGTATTCGGAGTCACAGATCCAAAGTCTCGCTTCTTCTATTTGAACTTCTGCTCGATTTTGACAGCGTATCGATACGGCATGCCAAGCGAGGAGATGTTCAGGAACTCCATCTCTTCCTGGATGTATCTATGTAGGCAACTGCGGTATTTGAGTACCAAATGCAACTCAAAATCCTTGATACCCAACTGTGTGCGAAGGCTATGAAAAATATTTGTGAACTCTAGCACATCTTGGTCCCTTCCCTACTGCAGCGTGGTCCACTTAATGTATTTGTACTCATAGCTTTTGATAGGGTAGTACTGCTCCTTGATGGCATCCCAAAATGCATTCCAAGTGGATGCCGCTGAAAATAGTGAGCCCGTACTTTCATCCTTCTGCTTGCAGTAGGTTTCCCACCAGTCCTTGACGTGCGGGGCTGCTTTGACAAGAGTGAAAACAATATTTTCTCGACTCGAAAATTCATGAACAAAAAAATACCCATCTAGCAGATTTAACCATTTATCTATGACACCTGCATCTATTTGACCCTCGAAGATCGGGATTTCAAAATTAAAGTGTACCTTAAAGGGTGTGGCGTTTCTAGAGTAGCTGTTGGAAGTTGATGCATTACCTCTGGGTAGCCGTTGAAGGATTTGCACAAAGCTGTCCATCATCGCGTTCCTTTGCCGCTTGAGGGCTTCTTCGAGCAAGATTTTGATAGGATCTCCTGCCCCCTCATTTTTCTTTTCATCTGCCATGGGAGGCCATCGGGATTTGCGAGGCTGGTCTTGCAAAGGCTCGACCAGTTCAAGCCCTAACTCCTTATATCCTGACCTCGTTGGGGACATGCAAAGAAAAATATAGAAAAAGCAGACCACTCTGATACCATTGGTTCAGATTTAAACAGGACTGTAACAAATTACAGAGATAACCATAAACACAGAGATGCAACGGAAATAATACTTCATTTCATTAATGTGAAATATTGAAATATGCTTACAAACAGAAATGGAAATAAACCAGCTAGGGCGATGGTAGCTTATCTCTGAGAAGAGATGTGGCGAATACATGCCTTTGAACTGCGTTACAATGAGGCTCAAGGGCCTTTTTATTATTGAACAATAAGAGCAAACCCTAAACAACCAAAACCCTAACCTGAGGAGATGTAACACCAAGAGTTTATGGGCCCCGTTGGGGTGAGTTGGACATCCAACTTCCTAGGGTCGCGAATTGGTCATATTATCTCCATTTGACGCGCATGATAACTCGTTGGAAAGACCTCTCTGAGGACTACGTTGGAAAATACAATTTTGGATAAAGAATCGTTGGCAATGGATTTTCCCAAAAAACGTCGTTTAGGGCCTCAAAACGGCTTTGGAAGTTTAGGACCTGAAAAACTGCTAAAAATAGTAAACTGTGCTACAATTAAGGAAATTGAAAAACTGAAAGAGACAGTTGTGGGGGTCCAAATGGGATAGGTGGGTGGCCACCAACATCCACCTGGATCATGGGATGACCAATCCAATGGATAGTCAGAGTCCTATGAAGTAGACCAATATTTAGAAACTAAAAATGGCATCAAACTTCATTATTTGAATCAATCGAAGTATATCCCCGCTAGAAATGAAAGTGGAGTTGAAAAAGACAAGTTTTCTCTTCAAGAAGACTAAGAAATACATTCCGCTAGAAGAAAACTCGAATTGGTACTCATAAAAAAAATATGAGGAAGCGGCCTCCTTGAAAGGAGGAATCTTTCCCCTCCAAAATCCTTCAAATAGTGGATCTCGTTCCAAACACTAGGAATCTGCATTAAATGACAGGGAACACATTCCTATATTTTCTCAATCATTGAAGCTCCAAAATTTGAGCAATAATTTCATAATATCCCGTTGATTTATTATCCAATATTGATTCTCTTGTAGCAAGGAACAAGTCTGTAGATTATCTCATCCTCCAAATCTTCATAATCTGCCCAATATTATCACAATTTCTACAAAAAGAAATAATATTAGGCACACAATAAGGAAGGATAAACCAAATTCCTAACGCCCCATTAATATTACAAATTAACTCTATGATGTGAAAGTAAGGGGGTCAAATACATGTTTTAAGTGTCTATAAATAATCAAATGGGCCTAATAAAATAGACAATTCTGAGGTCCATCATATCCCCCCTACTGAAATTGTTTCTCACCCTTGAGCAACCTATCCTTCTTCCTCTTTCCTTCCTTTGTCATGGTGTCCTTCGGTATCTTCTTTATGTCTTAGGTAGTTGTAGAGGCAATTTATTTTGAATAGAACTCAACCATGGATGGTTTTTCTCTAGGCTACACCTATGATCCTAATACTAGTTTGATGGGCAAACTTGGTGTTGTTGTCCCAGATCCTGTACCTTCTTTGATTTTGCAATTTGCATCCATTTGTGAGTTCTGCCCCTCCCTTTTTCCAATTTGAATAAGAGGGGTAGTGCAAATTTCTCAGTGATAATCCTTCCTACATTCGCAAATTTATAATAGGATTCCAGGTTAGGCTATGGTTCAGGCTCTTGGAGTTCCTAGGGGAATATTTCTACCTCTTTTGATGTTGCTGGCTCCTCTTGTAGCACTTTTTATAAATCTGTTCCTTCCTATAGTAGCCCTATCTTTCTCCTGTAGCACCCCTGCTTTCTCCTGTAGCAAGGTTGTTTTTGCTTTTAGTTTCTTAGCTATGGATGATCTAGTGGTTGTCCTTGTCATGGATGTCACAGGTTGTTTACCCTTGGCTATAGGGGAGGTGTCCTCCTCAATTTTCCCTTCCCCTGACCCCAATTCTTTTCTTGTTGGCTAGATGAATCTTTAATTTTGATGGGAAATGTTGAAGGAGGTTGAGGGTGTTGAAAATGAGGCTAGATGAAAACGAAACTAATAGTGATGAAAACAAGGTTGGTGGTGATGAAACAAAGTTAGATGAGGATGAAGCCAGTGGGAGATGAAAACGAGGCTAGGTAAATATTGAGTTTGGTGAAGTATTTGGCTTGTCGATGACTACCTTTATTGACCCCCAACACTTAGACACACAAAAGAGAAATTACATATTACTCATGAAGACCAAAGGACTTAATTACATACCTTACCTACCCGTGGATAAAATTGTTGGAAGTGATTGCATGCTAGCGCTGGTCCATATACATCATGATATCAAAGGGCTTTTACTCTTTTTCTTGTTCCTGGTGCATGTCTTCAGAACTTGATTATACCCTTTGTTGTGTGTGCGTAGCCTCTCTGATGTCTAGGATGTTGCTATTGGTGGAATGCCTTCCTAAGGATTATGTGTCCCTTCCTGATTGCACAAATGGCTTCATGATGCTTCTGTTGGTGGAAAAAAATATCTAAGAGATTTCTGTTATGACTGCACATGTTGATACAAGAGGAGTATTCTTCCTGTAGCAACCTTTCAATCCTCCCTTGAAGTATTTAGATTGAATGATGGTGTTCAGATGGTAATGATGAAAAGCCATGAGTATAGGGTTGGATTCATGAGGGAGTAGAGTAGACATTGGAAAAACTGAAAAAAAATGGTTTCTGTGGTTTTTCTCTTTTTTTTTTAGAGGCAGGACAAAGTGGAAATGTTGAGCAAGTTTTGGTGAAATGGAATGGATAGGTGATGGATGGGTGATGGGTGAATCATTGGAGGACCCCCCTTTATCATTTCCTAGAGGAATCATGGAATCTTTAGCTATTATTCTCACTGGATCCCCTCATGTAGCTTCATAGGCTCCTCTTGTAGCATTACAGGCTCCTCTTGTAGGATTACAGGACCTTCATGTAGCCGAATTGTTTTATCCATATCTCTCAAACGGTAGACTGGATTGACTTGAAATTTTTTGAGCATGTTTATATCATCCTTATGCACCCCCTCCCCCCCAATTAATTTTTTTTTTTCTAATGGATGCACTAATCTCGAGAAAACTTAAAAATGGATGTAGGTGATGGAGGTCGATTTCTCGAAAAGTGTGCACTAGAATTTGGTGAGCATGTTACCATCATCCATATGCATCTCCCCATGAAAAAAATTGTACAATGGATGCATGATTCTTAAAATATGATAAAAACAATTTTTTGCTCTGTGTACTGTGGCCTCTTGTAGCTAAATAAAGCTCCTCTGTAGCATTTTAGGACAATGAGTAAAATGCATGAGACAGGCTTAGAAATGATGGGTGGATCTCAAAAATGGATAAGGGTGATGGATTGACATGGCCTTGGTCCTGTTGGATCATTTGAGCAAAGGAGGAGAAAGCCCAATTTTGACTTCCTTTCACTATATCTTTGACCAACTTTTTCTTTTGGTGCTAACTTCTTTTTGTTGCTTGTAAATGTTGCAGAGCACCTGCATTCATTAGAGAGAGATACATGCAACAAATAATTTTTTCATTTTTTTTTCTTTTAGGCCTACTAGTTGCCTCAATGAGGTTTTCAACTAGTAGGTTTGCCTAGGTGCCTCAAAGGAGGTTTTCACCTAGGATTTTTTTTTTCTTTTTCCAACCTATTGACCGCCTCATGAAGGTTTTCAGTCAATCAGCCAATTTCAGATGCCTCAAAGGAAGGTTTCACCCGAGATTTTATTTGTCCTCTAATTTTTTCATTTATTTTTTTTTTTTTTTTCTATCCTACTCTACTTGAAAAAACAAAATCTCTTTTAGGTATAGGAATACTTCTAATGGAGCCATGTGTACATCAAGATGAAAAATAAACTGATGTGTAGGCTTGAAATATATGATTTGAAATGTACCTGAATTTCAGAGATCAAATGCTTTGACTTTGACGATATCAAGCACAATTGAAGAAGAGAGTGATGCTACATCTTGTTGATTTTCTAGAACTAAAACTGAATATAACTTTGATGCCCTTGGTTCGCTTTCTCATATGGATCATTCTTCATGTATTCTTCTACGATGACATTCAAATCTTGCTCTTTTTGCAGATTACTATCTTGAACACATGGAGGATCTGATGGTAAACATGAGGGAACTTTCTCAATCTCTGATTTTGATGTCTGCTCTTCATCAAGTGCAACCCGTGATTCTTTTGTCTTCTCATTTGAATCTTCTTTTTCTGAATGTTTTCGTTCAATGACATCAAAATAATCTCATTTTTGCAATACTCTTCATGATATAAGATGAATACCATTGAGATCAATATGAGATGTTAGGAAGTGTTGTACCTCAACATTGTAAGTGGACTGAATTACTTTCTTGTGTGAGTTTGGAAATGGTGGTATAGGTAGTTTAGTGGGAGTGGATCTTTGATTTGGATGTGGTTGTGAAGGAGGTGGATGGTAGGGATAACATGGAGTTGGGTATGGAGGATATTGAGGAAAATATTGAGGATATTTTTTATTTCTCCCTAAGGTATTTTCCAACCTTGTTGCCAAGATTGGTTTTGGGGTTGAGATGGAAAAAGTTGCCAAGGAAAGGGTGTGCTCTAATTACTTTAAGGTAGATGTGCATAACCTTGAATTCTGAATTAGGTTCTTGCATCATACTAGGTTGACTAGGCTACCATGGTCCTCTTGGAGCTACATAACATAGTTGCTTTGGTGATTGACTTGCTCCATTGTCCTCTTGGTAAACCTCCTTCAACCTTGGTAATGATGGGTAATATTTAATAACATGTGATTCTGCATGGACAACACAAATATCATCATCTTCTTTTTCTTCATATTACATTCTTAACATTTCTACTTGTTCGCTTAGATTGCTAAGAATTTTTGTTTTAAAGTCATCAAACAACTTTCCAAGTTTAGCTTGACTTACCGATCTTGATGTTGACTTACTTACCATTGCCCTTCCCCTTGATATGTGTTTGCATGTTTCACAAATTTCTTCAAATGATAATTGGTATACATCACCTATACTCATGAGGTCAAGGAGATCAATCCACTCATCCCTAATTGTTTTAAGTAAGAGGGTCTTTAGTGTATCAAATCCTAAATGGTGTAAATTTTCCCTCTTAACATTATACATGAACCTCTCTATTAGATCCTGAAGGCTCTCATCTTCTTTTTTATTCATTCTAAAGATTTATTCTTTAATAACACAATGTTTATATTTTTCTAGAAATATTTTTTGCATATCATTCCATGATATTATTGAATTACTCCCTAAACTCATGAACCATTTAAGAGCTCTATCCTTAAATGTTTCCGGAAAGAATCTTACTTTTTGTTTGTTTAGTAAGTAACCATAAGATCTACAAAGGATTTAAAATTCAAAGAGAAAGGTTTTCAAATCCTTTGATCTCATACCATGGAAGTTGGGAAGGAAATATGGAGGGATGTTCTTCATATGAACACTAACATCAATATCATGAATGGGAAAACTAAGAGGATCTTCTTCATTGTCATTATCTCTATTCATTTCTTTTATCTTCTCTGCCACCTCTTCTTCTTCTCCCTGGAAATGTGGATGGTGGTGTGGCTCTTACTACATGACATGATCAAATGGAGGGGGGGCGAGGGGGGTTGATGTTGGAGAAGTATAGTATTTATTTATTTATTTATATACATATATATATATATATATATAATTATATATATATATTTATAAAAATAAATTGAATTTGAATGCTAATGCAATGCAATGCATTTTCTCTTCTTGAAATGAAAATATGTGTAATGCAATTTTTGTGTGTGTTTTGCATAAAGTAAATAAAATGAATCAACCAGGGAAGAAAAAAATGCATAGTTTGACACCTCCCTAGAAATGACGCCAAAATGTGACGAGCCTCAGTATTGTAACAATAATGTTGCAACCCCCAAGGCTACCAACTTAAATGATCAACTCGTGGTTCGTATAAACTTAAGAGGTGTCGACACTATATGTGAAGCATACAATGTGTCCTTCTTTCGTTGATATGATGTAATGGAGTGAATATCATGAAATATAACCTAAAATAATTGTAGAATTGGAAATTATACTTTCTTAAATGTAAACACTAATCCTAATTTCATAAATGGAAATCAAACACTATCCTAATTGCAAGATGTGAAAGTTACATTGAAAAGGGAACCTAGTCTTAACTTAAGAATACATAAAGTAAAATCATCTAACATGCATGAAATAATGAGAATGTAATCATTCACTGCATTCCAAAGAGGTTAGATCCATTGAAAAATTTCATTATATACTTCATGTCGCAATCAAGGAAATCATTATTGTGCTATCGATTTCATAAATTTGTCCATTAACCCAAATTGTTGAGATGTGTTGCAAGGGTAAAAAGACAAATCCTAAGTGGTCCTTTGCATTCCCAAATCATGGATTTATAAACTAGGGTTCATTATTCATCTATACTAAGTCAAATTTGTGGTGGGGATAAAAAATGGCGAAGGAAAGTGATGCTACAAGTTTGCTATAGGTGATTGCTACAAGAGCCCTGTAATGCTACACGAGTGAGAATATTGCTAAATGCCTAGGTAAATCAAACTCAAATGGGATGGAATTTTGTTTTTATTAAGTAGGATGTATTAGGTCTCCATTCCAAGTGGAATCACTCCAAAATACCCTTGTTAACACGTGCTAAAAAATAGCAGAAAATTACTACCCTAAAAACTAGAAATTCAAGAACTAGTGAAATAGTTAACCTATCAAATTCCTAACCTAATCAAGTGAAAATTCATTGGAGTAGTTTTTTTAATTAGCTTGAATGTTTTTATGACCTAATACAAGTGGAATAAACTCAAATGAAGCTCATTAACATGTTCTAAAAAATAAAAGAAAATTACTACTATTTTGCTACAAGGGACTTCCAGAAATTTTAGATTTGTGAACTAGTAAACCAATCCAATAGCTCAATGATGAAGTTGAATTTCCAAAGTTATTCTAAGGATGCATCATACTTGTGATTATTTAAATAACCTTCAAAATAAAATTCAATGACTTAACCCAATTCTACAATAAAAGAAGCATCAATACTAAATACAAAAATAGGAAAAATAAGAATAAGAGATGCATCTGAATAAGAAGTGAAAAGAAGAAAAACAAATTATACAAAAGGGCTCTGAGGCTCCTGGGATGGCCAAGCCCAAGGATACTCAAAGTCCTATGAAGGATACCAAGCTTTAAAAGCTAAAAGTGGCACCAAACTTCATTATTTGAATCAACCCAAGTACATCCCTGCGAGAAATGAAAGTGGAGATGCAGAAATACAAGTTTTCTCCACAAGAAGACTAAGAAATACATGCCTCTAGAGGAAAGTTTGAATTGGTACTTATAAAAAATGATGAGAAAGCATTATCCTTTAAAGGAGGACTATCTCCCCTCCAAAATCCCTCAAATAGTGGATCTGGTTCCCAACACTAGGAATCTGCATTAAATGGTTGGGAACACGTTCCTAGATTTTCTCAATCACTGGAGCTCTAGAATTTGTGCAATAATGTCATAATATCATGTTGATTTATTATCCAATATTGATCCTCTTGTAGCAGGGAGAAATTCCCTAAATTATCTCATCCTCCAAATCTTCATATTCTCACAATTTTCTACAAAAATAAACAATATTAGGCACATAATAGGCAAGGATAAATAAAATTCCTAAGGACCCATTAATATTACAAATTAACTCTATGATGTGCAAGTAAGGGGATCAAATACATGTTTTAAGTGTCTATAAACAATCAAATTGGCGTATTAAAATACACAGCTATGGGGTCCATCAGTTTCCATAACATTACATCGACATATTAAAGACTTAGTTTTGATGATTGTTGTGTAGTTAAAAGGTCAACAAGGATCATGTTATGATTTTTCTATTAGCAAAAAAAAAGGATTGGATGCATTATTATATAGGATTCAGAAAGATCCATATTATCATAATGCTTGAGTTGATTATAATTCATTTAATGAGTGCCTGAAATTGTAACATATATATCACATATGATTAATTATGTTACTTTACCAGAGATAAACAATGACACTAAATTTGCAATGTTGGAGGGGGTAACTGGGATTAATGATGCATTAGATGGATTAAATACATATTCTTTTAACAATGTAAACTTTGAAACGGGAACTGATACTGTTACCCGTTTCGTAGAGATAACAAAAAGGTGACCTGATTTTGAAAATGGGTGATGCAGAACACATGTTTTTTTAGAGCATAGTTTTTGGCACTTTAATTTTTTTTATGTACATTACATTTTAGAATGGTAGTGATTTTCATGCTAATTTGAAAAAGTGGGTATTCTGCATCAGACCCTTTTTTTAAAAAATCTATTTTTTGAAAATTTTCTAATGTATGAAATGTAAATAATTATTTTGTAAATTTGATAATTTTTGAAGTGGTCATTTTCTTCATATTTTCTTGTTTTTTATTTTAATTTTTTTGTAGTGAGGTTTCTATTGTTTTGCATTTTTAAATTAGAAGGTCGATATTTTGAATTTTCGATATTCTACATATTTGTAAATCCTTAATTAATTTTTCAATCCATATGAAATAATTGTTTCTAAAAAACAATGTTTTTTAACAATGGACATAAAAATAACCATTTTTAACATAAATATAACTAAAAAACTACATGTTTTGATAATTTTTTGCTAGAATTGACATGTCAAAATCACAATTTTTATACGAAATTTTAACTAAAAATAGTTAAATAATAGTTTTTTTTTTTTTTTTTTTGAAATTCATGTAAAAAAAATAATAATAATCACTTTTTTTTCTTCCTTTAAAAAAAATGATTAATTTAAAAATCAATGCGAAAATCACATATTACAAATATTGAACGCATAACAACCTTAATTGAGTGTTTATTCTTCTCATAAAATATCAAAGTCAAAACATTGCAAAGCCTGATTTCCAAGCATAATTTAAATTTAATCAACAATGTCACGTAATCCAAACTCTTCATCATCTAAAGTTTCATCATTGTCTTCTTCCACAATATTTTCTGCTACCTTTTGCTCATTTTCCTCTTCTAATGGATCTTTAATGTCTGCGAATCTCCCAATGTATGTCTTTCCAAACATTCCATGTAATGGTGGTTGGAGTTCCTTTGCCTTTTTTGCCACACGTGATTCACTAAAGTCCCCTTTCTTCAACCCAATTTCTTGCATTGCATCTGGAAGAAATTGAAGAGCATTAATTCTTTTCTGAATGAAATTGCACTGTACTGGATCTTTTTCAATGCAAGCAATTTCTTCCTTTTGAATGGAATATGTTAGTGGTTGTAAGGATGTACCTAATTATCAAGCACAAAAAATAATGAAGTAATTTAGATACAATGACAATATTAATTTAAAAAATAAACATATGAAATTCAATTCCATATAATAAAACTTACATTGAGCCAGAAAATAAATCCAGGAACCCATCTCCTTCATTTGAACATATGTCTATAAAGATAGTTTTACCAAATAATTTGTTGGTTTTTTTATAAATGTTAACTACTCGCTCATTTTTGCTTCTATCTTCATATGTAGTTTCTCACAAACAGGCATCATAACTCAGTATTTGGCTATGACACCTTCTTTCCGTCTACCCAATTTGAAAAATCATAGCCATATGGCTATCATCTTTTGTCAACTATCATATGATGAATCACAATTCATTTATAAATTTGTTGATCTTCATTGTTAAGAAAGATTTGATTTTTGATGTTAGCATGAAATAGGTAAAAGTTCAATTAACTTGTACATAAATGATTTTTCAACATTAATCAAATATACATTTCTAAAACTCGTTTCTTACCATGTAAACGTGCATTCTTGAAGTGTTTTTCCTTCTTAAGCATGGTACAATATCAGTTGCCAATGTGTGTCTAAATTGAAATGTCACCAAATCTCCATTAATGGTGATGACGTGACTTCTACAAATCCCACAACCACTTTACTAAGAGCTTGATAAGTATAAGGGTCACTATCATAGTCAATGTTTGGAATATTGAAACCATGGGGAATATCTGCAATAATTAGGACATAATCCCTTTTAGGTATGAGTTTAGCAATGTCTTCACAGTCGCCTTGTATTACTTGATATTGAATAGTGTTTAGCCCATTCCAAATGAAATGATTAAGAGTTGGATCAAATTCAACATTCTTAATACGTTGCTTCCCCAATGTTTCGATCTTTATTTTTTCAATTAAGGTTTTGAAACTATCTGGTGCTCCATTATCATCATTCCTCATCTTTTTTAAAATAAACAAATATATATGTAAGTTATAAATTAAAAATAGTACACAAATGAATAAAAATGAATGTATAAATCAAGATACCTTTTTAAATGCAAGATAAAAACATTTTAATGTTGATGTAGAACTTGAATCTGGATAGTTGCGTACAACATCATCCCAACTATCTTCATTCAACAATCTAACCATTTGTTCTTGAATTTTCTTGTAAACTTTGTGACTGCATAGATAAAGTAACAAAAAGTTAATATAATGATATGTATAACAAATACCACCAAGAACAACATGTTTTATTTAAAAGATAATTATAATCTAGAAATAAATAAAAATAATTCAACAAACTTAATTTGGAAATTTTTTCAGACATTTCCTCCAATGATAATTCCCCTGACCTCACACGAGATGATATTGTTTTGACAATTTTTTCATCTTTCACTCCTTGCATCGCCCTCCAAGGTGTGATAGTCATATCGTCTGGAAGCTGCTTCATTTCAGGAGCTGATTTACTGTTGCTACATATCAATGGCTTAGACTTTTTGACGCTCTGGTTTTTAATGCCAATGTCTTCCCACACGCTAAAAATCTCATCAATCAACTTCCAAACATCTCCAGTTCTAAATGCCAATTGGAAAATGTTATCGACACCTCTGAATAAATCACTATTTTTGTTGCCTTTTCCACCTTTTGAATTGGTTTTCTCTTCAATTTGATAGCCTATTTCCATACAACATTCCTTTCAGAAATCTGCAGTAACATTTATCCTATCCCCACCACATTTTTCTTGAAATTCACTATGAATAAATTTAACCCTTTGGATGAAATTCATAGACATCCTATATTCATTATTTGAATTATGATCCCATGCCACTAACTTTGTTTCTGTATCTGATAAACCAGCATAAATGATACATTTCATTGTTTCAAAATGTGGGTTATTAGGATATTCCTCTATCAATTATCTTTGAGCTTCTACAGAATGGTTCACCCTCAAGCACATAATAATTGTATTCAAAACA
This sequence comes from Pinus taeda, assembly GCA_000404065.3. Taxonomy (NCBI): domain Eukaryota; kingdom Viridiplantae; phylum Streptophyta; class Pinopsida; order Pinales; family Pinaceae; genus Pinus; species Pinus taeda. The sequence goes on along the minus strand of APFE030336127.1, from coordinate 195,073 downwards.
TTTTGACTTATCAAATGCTTCTTTGTTGGGAACTTGAAGTGGATCAACAAGAAGCACATAACTAACCACATCAGCATATGGATTGTACCTCATAAATGTCTTCAAGTTGTGAATATGCAGATGATGTGGCTTTCTGACTTGATATTAACATTGTCCTTCACTTTCCTTATAGGTTTGTCTGACATTAAGCTGAAATATACGACCACCATCAATTAAGTTTCTCTTTGTCAAATTCCGTTGAATGGAATTTTGTTTTGTTTTGATAATGCCATCCTCTAAATTAGCTCCTGGTGTAATGATTCTCTGCTTTCTTTTGAAGTTTCACTAGGTTCTTAACTGTTGGTAATGACTACTTCAAAATCTACAACTTTACTTCTCTTCGTCATAACATTCTCAACAGATTTATTCTTTGGCATTGTTACTTTTGGTATTTTACGACTCTTCTCAGTTCCAATGTCATCTTCAGTAATGGCAACATAAGCTTCACTGTCAGTTTCAACTTCATTGTCCTCAAAAGTAACTTGTTTACCCTTGCTAGATTTATCCACCAGAGGACTTTTTTTCTGATTCTTTGGATGTAGTTTTTAGCATCATCAATTACTACATTTTACTTGTTTTCCATATCTTCTTCTGACACTGAGTAAAAACTGCTGACAACTTTCATGATATCATGCTCTATGAAATGAATGCCTCCCAACCTAATTGAACAACTTTCAACAAAATTCTGCCAAACAAAATATCATATGTCAATTAAAACAAAGTTAAAAAAATATAGCGAGAAACTTTCAAGAACACAAAATACAAATATAAATAACAATACTTACGATGTTTTGTGTCATCTCATTTACGATTTGTTTACAAAACTTTGTAGATACCTCTCTCGTGTCATACAATGAATATGATAGTCGGTATTTAATCCTTTCATGTGACTTGGGAGCTTTTGTAAGTATGTAAACAACTTCAGTGTCCAGTACCGAACACATATATATGACTCTTCCCATCACCTCAAAAATTCCATTATCATTCGGTATATCAATATATAGATGTATGTTCACATTTTTGCTTTCTCTTTCTTGCACATACTAGATTCTTGATAGAAATTTCACCTCTTTTGAATTCTTTTAGTCTGAAATCATCTTCTTATCACTTGAGGCACTTGAAAGATTTATAGCCATGAGCTCAGGTGGAGTTCGTTCACCAATGTTTCTTGAAGATGCACCTTTAAGAGTATTTGGTCCAGAAAGATTCACATAAATCTTTTTTGATGCCATTTTCCTAAAAAATAAAAACAAATAAATCAGTAAATAACAAAAACATATTAACTTAAATTAACAACGAAAATATATCATAAATTTTTTATTTGTATAATTAGAATCGCCTGGCCACCCCTGACGGGCAGGCAAGCGGGTTGGCGCCAGGTGGGTGGGAGTTCGGGTGAGGGAC
>APFE030336127.1:151938-191971 GCA_000404065.3 Pinus taeda | reverse complement strand
CCCTGTGCACCCTGCGACACCACGACGGCCCGCCCACGGCTGTTGGACGATTGAGTTTGGTCGGGCCTAACATGCTCATGATGGACGTAATTGTTATTTTGGCTCAGAAAAATTATTAATTAAAAAAAAATTTCTTCTTCATTAAACTAATTTAATATCAAAATTTTCAAGGAAAAAAATTTAACTTACCTTTCAATTGCGAGAATTCTTCGTTGAATATGTTGTAGATAGCAATGTAGCTGCTCCACAAATTCACAAGCCTTTCAACGAACTTTAGAAAAGATGGACATGATGTGGGTAATAGTGATAATGAAATTTAGTATATAAGTGAAATTACAGAGATGTTTTCCCGTACGGTTAATGTGGGATAATTTGTTTTAAAATATTATCAAGCGAATATTGTGGAATTGTTTTACAACGGGTTAAATGTGGGATTAATTTGTTTTATAATATATTATAAAAAATAAAAAAAAACATCAATTTTTTAGTAAATATTATATACTTAACTATTAAAATAATTAATGTAGAAGTTGTAGTTTACAATTTTAATTTTAATGATTTATTTCATAAAAAAATTTAGTTTAAATTTTTCAATAAATTGTAGAATAAAATAATGAAGGTAAATAAATCTAACAAACTTTTTGAAGGGAAATATTTTCGCTATTTTTTTGGAGGGAAATATTTTCGCGAAACTTTTTGGAGGGAAAATTTCATTCTCTAAGCTATATAATATCTTTAGGAGACTCTCCATTTGTACCATTCAACATCTTCTATTTGAAAGGGATGGATTGTTTTGATAGTGAAGTTTCGATTTATACACCATCAACATCTTCATCGCGTAACAACTCTATTCATATTGATGAATATAGCAGGAATTCTTCCACTATGAATAGAAAGTCAATTCTTCTACTTAGTCCTGATTCTAAGGACTATGAGAGCAACACTGATGAAAGAGGGGATGGAGAATTTCAAATAAATAAAGAGTCACAGATTCCACTTAGTCCTAATTCTAAGAACTATGAAAGCAGCAGTGATGATGAGCTTGATGACAAATTTCAAAAGAATGGATTGTCATGGTGTCCACTTAGTCCTAATTCTAAGGACTATGAGAGCAACAATGATGAAGAGCATGATGGTGAAGTTCAAAAGAATGGAGTGTCACGGTGTCCACTTAGTACTAATTTTGAGGACTATGAGAGCAGCAGTTTTGAAGAGCATGATGGCGAATTTCAAAAGAATGGAGCGTCACAGTGTTCACTTAGTTGTAATTCTAAGGACTATGAGAGCAGTAGTGATGAAGAGCATGATAACAAATTTCAAAAGAATGGACTGCCAAAGTGTCCACCTAGTCCTAATTCTAAGGACTATGAGAGCAGTAGTGATGAAGAGCATGATGATGAATTTCAAAAGTATGGAGTGTCACGGTGTCCAGTTATCCTAATTCTAAGGACTATGAGAGCAGCAGTGATGAAGAGCGGGATGATGAATTTCAAAAGATTGGAGTGTCACGGTGTCCACTTAATCCTAATTCTAAGGACTATGAGAGCAACAGTCATGAAGAGTGTGATGATGAATTTCAAAAGAATGGAGTGTCACAGTGTCCTCTTAGTCCTAATTCTAAGGACTATGAGAGTAGTAGTGATGAAGGACAGGATGATGCACTTAGTCCTAATTCTAATAAGTATAAAGGTAGTAGTGACAAAGGACAAGATGTTGCATCTTCAATAAGTAAACAGTCACATTTTCGACGTAGTTCTAATTCTATGGATTATGAAAGTAGCACTCACAATGCACATGAGGAAGAATATCCATTAAACATTGAGTCAAATTTTCCATTAAGTTCGAATTCTAAGGACTATGACAGTAGCACTGGTGAAGGAGAAGATGAAGAATATCCTCCATGTCAATATTTGAAAAGCAGAGTTGATCATAGTGTGGATAACATTCCTCTTAATGATGATGAAAATCCTTATACAAATGATGATCCAATGATGGAGATGTTGCCAAGAAATATTGTATCGAGGAGTAGGAGCAAACCTTTTCGTATCAATGCAAGTTGTTCTAGTTATACAAGGGGTAGAGAAGAATATTTAACGAGAAGAAGTTCTATCAGCGCTTTCATTTCAAGTGAATGTTGCAAAAAGATTGATTGAAACATATGGATTTCAAATTTGCATTAGAAAGAAGGAAGAGATATTTGTCAATGAATAAAAACATGCAAAATTCATATTTAGTTGGGTGCATGCAATCTACATTGTCAGGTTATGATTATCATATTAGGACTTTATTTATCTGTAGAAAAGCTTTCAAAATGCTTCATTCGATTGGGAATTTTTGTCTCTTGAGAATTCAAGAAAATTTGGAAAAGGATCCCACATTTTATTCAAAAGTACGTCATAAAAGATAGTTTGGGCCATTATTAAATACTGCAATGTCATGGATGAAAGATTTCTTTTCAAAGCATGGACAGTGTATGCCAAATAGAGAGACAATACATATTCCAGATAATTTTTCAAGACGAGAAATCTACAACTTATACAAGGAATATGCAGAAGGTGCTGAGGGACATGGCTTGTTTATTACATATCAATATTTTGTGAAGGTATGGAAGAAAGAATTCAACAATGTCTGTCTTCCTAAGAAGATAAGGATGGGGATTTGCAGTACATGTGCTTCTCTTAAATAAAAAAGGGACAAATGTGAAGGGTCAGAAAGAGGTAAGCATTCACAAATTTAACTTTTAAAATTGTATTGTCATCAACTATGAAAACATATTTCTTAATGAATTTCTTTTATGTTGTGTAGATTTAATTGTCAAAGAACTTCAGGAGCATCACGAACAACAAACAAACGAAAGGAAGAAGTTGTACAAGCATCGAAAGAACTGTTATGATAATCCAAATAAATATTGGGGTTTGATAATTGATGGTATGGACCAGAAGAAAACACTTTTACCACATTTTGTTCGTACACCCAAAAATTTACAGGAGGAAAATTTTATTCAGTTTCACTTGGTCGCTTATATGGTCTTCAATGGGAAAATGTTGCCAAGGGTGTACTTCACAGCTCCAAATATTCATAATGATGCAAATCTGACCATAATCATAATTCATGATGTGATTTCTCATTGGTCTGGTAATCTTCCTGAAGTTTTTTATCTACAATTGGACAAAACTTGCCGTGAAAACAAAAATCAGGTTGTTTTTGGATATCTAAACATGCTTGTTGAATTGAGAATTTTTCAAAAGGTAAAGGTTGGTTTCCTTCTTGTTGGGCACACTCATGACCATATTGATTAGATGTTCAAGTCATTTTTCAGTCACATTGAGGAGGAAGGAAGTTGGGAGTTTGCCATCACTAATTGAATGTATTAAGAAATCATACACGCCAGAGCCTACTTTTGATGTGTTGGAAGAAACTGTTGACATGCGAAGGTTTATTCTGGGATCATATGGTGAGGGGAAATGCATTGAACAACTTAATGACATTAGCTTCCAACATCAATTTCGTATCAATTTTTTTTTTTGGGGAAACACTAATATGGGGCAAGAAGTATTCTACTACTACAGAATGGGCATCGTCATCAGGTTTGCAATTTTTGAAGTTCATTCCAGATCATCCAATATTTGCATCAAAAATATTGTTATTACAATCAGTTGGTGAAGTTCAGAATGCACGCAGACAGAGCAGAGATATAAATTATTTTGATTGCCTGGAAGAAATTAAAAAATGTATTAGATATACATATGAGTACTTTGACATTGCTGATTCAGTTTGGTGGAAGTCATTTTTGAAAAATCAAAGTGATATCATTTCAACAACAACAAATGAAGATATACCTTTGAAAAATCCATTTATTTGGCCACAAAATGTGTCGAATGAACAAGAGGAAGTAAACATTGTTGAACAGCAACAAACTCAAGGTATTATTAATTCTTCACAGGCAATGGAAAGAGAGATGTATATTGGTTCAATAAGATCTCGTGCACAACGTGAAGCCATGGAAGACCTTTATAGGGGTTCATTACATGATATTAAGGAGGGTTGCATGATTGCAGTGCTAGCAGATGGAGATCCCAAAGGCTATCCATTTTGGGTTGCTAAAGTTATAAAGGTCCTTACAGAAAATGAGGATGTTACAAGTGTTGAAGCACATTGGTATGCCACAAATACACACCCATTCAATGGTGTGTATAAGCCAGAGATGGTAGTTGACAAAAAAAATGGTGGAAAAAGAAAAAGAAAGGGTACAAATATAAATCGCCACCGCACAGACATATTAAAATTGGAGGATGTTGACATACTTGTTTATGACTTCAATTTAACAAAGAGAGGAACTCTTAGCTTCAAGACGATAGAGATTCTTAAAAGGTTGTTACCAGAAGGAATAGTGTTGACATGGGAGTCAACTGAAACCAGTCGTAGATCTAGAAGAATTTTGAAACCTGAAATGTTGGGCATGCATGTGGACTCAGACGGGGCACTGGTTGATGAAAGAGAAGAATATGGAACATCTTCGTCAGCATCTAGTCACTCATCTGAAGATGTGAATTTTCATGGTGTGAAAGAAAATATGAGTGATTTTGAATAATTGTTTAAGATAGTTTATATAACTGATGTATGCATCGTATCTTCAAATAAAATTAATGTTTTCCATATGGTGTTAAATGAAGAAGTTTGAGGCATTTTTATGTTGTTGGATTATATGTCTTAATTATGAAATTAAATTTTATTGTTTAAAAATATTCTACATGCAATATTAAATTAGAGATATAATGTATGTTTTATTCAATATACAAATAATGACTTTTGAATTCATTTAGTGATGTAATTTGTTCATAATGTCATGGTTTTTTAATTTTATAGTTGAAAAAATTTCAATTTTTTTGTATCTAGCATGTTATGGTTGAAAACATGTTAAATTTATACTTATGAAAGAAAAATGATATTCTACCAAAAACATTAATGTGTTTTTTTCCCTCATAAACAACTTTGTTTGACACATAAAAATTTGGTTTTATTAGCATTTTTAAAAAAATTTGAAAATTGACCCTAAAAAAAAAATCATCGTTTTGGTATCATCACTTTCATTTTGAAGCTATATTTTGCATGAAAATTTCATAGTAAATTTCATAGTCACTACCATTTTTAAAACATGTTCAAAATTGACGCCTAAAAAATAAAAACATTGTTCCAGTATACACACTTTTAGTTTTTAGCACTATTTTTGATGTTTTTTTGGGGTTTTTTTGGCCAGAGTTCCTGTTTTGAGTTTATAGTTCCTGTTTCAAAGTTTACATTGTTTCTAAATCAAAGTTTGAAAGGGAATCAACTGAAAAATCTGATAAGCAGTCAAAAGAGTGAACACAACAGAAGCGAAGTGTCAATCAAAGATATAGCTCAGTCTACAGAGAAGCCTGATCAACAGGTTTTGTCCTCGAAACAGGCCGAGACTCCCACTCCCCTCACAAAGCCAACAATTATAGTAGATCTAGAAAAAGAGTGGAAGAATTTTAATGAGCTAATTAACACTGAGAAAAAAATACAGAGCCATTGATTAACCCAAGGGAGACAACCACATAGATGATAATAGAAGAGGTTATTAATACTCAAGACACAGAGCATATTCCTGTTGCTTCGTTGTCCGAAATTGTACTGAAAATAGAGGAGATTCCTCATGTGGATGTATTTTATAGCCCGCAACATAAGGCTATTGTCAACGGACAAAGGAAGAAATGAAAAATAGATACTGCACTCTCTCTAGAGGCTAAACCTTTGGATGTCCTTTGGCAAGACCCAACTATCGATCCATCAGAAAACCTAACTAGGCTCTCTCAAATCGCAGGGGCATATGCTTCTACAACAATTGATAAAGCAACTGAAGTTCAAATGCTACTAAAATAAAAGGAGGATAAGATCCTATATTTGGAACAACAACTACAGCAGTCCATTGTCAGCCAAGAAGCAGAGATACAATTGGAAAAGCTCCAACAGGACTTCCAACAAATGAAATTGAACTATCAAAGCAGTCTCGCCAATAGAGAAGAATAATTACAGACCATGATAGTATTGCATAAGGATGAACCTAAAATTGAATAGTTCATCACATAAGCCTTTGCCCTCAATGACCAACTCTTGCAATAGGAAGAAACACTGTGCAAAAGGATATCGCAATGGAATTCCCATTGTGAAAAAAGAGATAACTTTACAAATCAAGTCGTAGATTTACGACTTGATTATGATTCATTTTTTAAGAAAGTTTCTGACTTTTTGAATTGGAAGAAATTAGAGGAAGGACAAAGAGTGGAATTTCCCAGGATCGATGAATCTCATAAAGAAATATTATTTTCAAAATGGGATGCACAACTCAAGGAAGTAGAGCAGGTGATGGAGGAAGTAGCAGAAGCAACAAACAACATCATCAATTGCATCAATGAAAATATGCACATAGAAAATTTAATATTAGAGACCACTCCAGGATTCCTCCTAAAGGCACGACAGCTTCAAACTAGGTGGAAGCAAATAGGAGAGGCAAAGGCAGAGTCAATTAAACATATAAGTAAGTTAAACTAGGATACTTACTAGTAGTTCCTGGTAAAACCACAGAGCCAGTGGATGACTCTGAAATGCCTCATAACATCCACCGAGAAGATAGCCTTAGCACTTGCCAATTCTGTATTCACAGGACAATTAAAATCCGATGTCGACCAACCGACGCTCTTGAAGGCCATGCTGGATATTTGCAACTTAAAAGAATAGATGCATGATTTAGCATAGATACAGTTTTAGTTTGATTTTAGTTCATTTTTGCTTAAAATGAGGAAGGTAATATTTATTTTTAGTTTGCATTAGAGTAGTATTTAAACCCCTCTCATGCATTTAGAGAGGGATCGAGAATTTTATCAGAAACAATTCTTCAGAATGTGTAGTTTGCCCCCCACTGAGGAGGTTTTGATAAATGAATGTAACAAGATTTATTTTTTTCTGAGTTTGATGCCTATTACTGAAATGAACTTTTGTACTCTTAGTGGATATTGAGTTATTTGAAGATAAATCTATATTTCTGAAGCTCATGAGTAGAACCTATTACCAATGGTACTTTTATCTCCTAATACTTTTTACTTATGTGCCAAGTGATAAATTATTTTCAGTTATTGATATATGAAAGTCTGAATGTTCAGTTGTCATTATTACACTTCTGTATGGTGATAACTATTCTTTTTATGCTGAGTATATGAATAACTCTTATGTGATATGTTTATCATAATTATTTTGGCTAATTTTTTATATGAAACAATCATTTTTAATGGATTCCTTTCTCGTAGTAATTGAATGATTTTTATTATCAATTGTTGTTGGAAATTATTTTAGATCGCATAAGTAAAGCATTACTCCTGGGATAGTTTAAAGTTGGAGGTTTTATTTCATTAGAATAATTGCATATGTCAGTTAAGAGATAGATAAAATTTAGAACAAAAGTATTCACCCCATAAACCCAACAAAGAAAGCACATCATCCCGTTAGTTCACCATCATAAACAGACTGGGAAACTGGTCCCATTATCCGTAGTCAGAGCCACTATTCCAAACGGAAAAGGATCTGCTTTTAAGGTTCAGACCGGGTGGTTATCCCCCTTATTGTAGACACGATTTTCAGGCTTTTCAACATATTTGGTGCTAGAAGGAGGGCTTGAACTATGAATGGTGAGAGAATTTAAATCCAAAACCCATTCTAAGAGTAAAACCCCCTCATCATCTCCTTCGATTTCTGCATCACATTTTGAATCTCCAATCTCTAAGCGAGAAGTTGAGAAAAGAACAACCACTACTGAAAACTTGAACATCTTGGATAAATCAACTCTTGAACCTCCTGAAGTTTAGTCCTTGATTATAAACTTCAAGGATTTTCAATATCACCACAGCAATCTAAGTTATCTCAAAGTAGCATGACTTCACAATACATTCCTTCCCATCCTCTTACCAGATTATAGAGTGAAAAGCTTGGTATTGAACCAACAAAACTTCCTTTTCCTAAAAGAAAAAGAGCAAGGAAGACACTGGAAGGGTTTGATAGTGAGACTCTTTCATCATCATCATCCATTTCATCCAATCCATTGCAAAGTCAACCATCCACTCCACAACTCCATATTGTTGTTCAAAAATGTACTGGAACTTCAACATCGTCTTCCCAACCACTTGTAACTTCATCTGCACTTTCCTCTGTTAGTATCTCACCAATGGCACAGAGACCATGGAACAATCCAGGGGTATTCACAATGCCCTCACCTTTGAGTCAATTGCCAGTTCATCTCGAAAAATGGTTGCCAAAGTTTAACCCAGATATAGGTGTACTTGCAGAAGAAGACATAAACAACTTTATGTTGTCAATAAATTTAAATGGAGTCACTGAAGAAGACGTTGTTGTTAGGATTTTCCCATATACCTTACAAGGAGCACCTGGGTCCTGGTATTTTTCATTACCATCAGGATCCATTACTAGTTGGAATATTTTCCAAGTGCAGTTCTTGACAAAATTTGGTGACGATAGGTCTACGATGACATTAATCAATAACCTCTCAAATCTTAAAACTGAACCAAGAGAACCTATCAAAGATTTCAAATCACAATTTAATAAACTCTTAAATAAAATCCCTACCACATATAAACCTAGTGAAGAAGTTCAAAGTGAATGGTATATATTTGCCTTACCTTTGAACATAGCAATCTTTCTAGATAGGGCTGCCAAGCCAACGTTGGCTGAAAATATGAAAGAAGCTATAGCAGTGGAAAAACGTGTCCTAGCTTTAGAAAAGAAAAATGCTGTAGATGAGAGAAAGTCTAAAAAAGGTCACTTTTAGAGATGACCTTAAGAAAAAACAATCAAAGGACCCATTTGACTTGGAAGGGTTACAGAAAGTTTTAAAAACCATGTCCAACGAAATGGTTTGATATTAAGAAACAAGTGGCAGATACCTCTTCTAAGAAACCTTTCAAACATTTCATGAAAAATCCTTGAACCGATCTGAAGCTTCCCAGCACTATAACAAATGCAGAATCGGAAGGGGAAGAAGAAGATGAAGTTTCGAATGAGGAACATACTAATGATGATGAGGTTGTAGAACTACAAGGAATGTGGGACTTCATTCTTCCAGATGAAGAAGATCAAGATGTATTACCAGTGAATACCAAAAGTAGAAATCAACTTGATCATCCAAAATCAAGTTCTAAATAGAAAAACCCAAGCCCAACCACTAAAGATAAAATTTTAGGTAAGAAATCCTCAAAGGTGACTCAGAAAAACACAGTCCAATATGATTCAACAAATCCAGCTAAAACACTTATCATTTCTGATGAAATGGAGTATAATATTGTTGAAGACATGAAGAAGACTAGGGCCAACATCACTTTTCATGAGCTAAGTAAATTAAAGCATCAACAAAAACTACTTTTGAAAGAGCTGCATGCAGTACTGATTGTGCCTCTTCCTGCTTCTATAATCTCACAAGCTAGTCATGAAATGGGAAGACCTCTGACTGTTATGTTAAATAAAGTCGATCCAAATGACATTGCTTTAATTGGAGGAAGGTCAAAATACAAAACTCCTCCATTCCTCCTTACCTTTGAAGTTTTCAATAAAAATTTGCATAACTGTTTGGTAGACTCTGGCGCTTCATCTAATATTTTGCCTAAGACAGATTGTGCAAAGTTAAATGTCCAACCTCAAAAGTCTGCAGTGCACATAATGTAGCTAGATCGATCTGAGGTCAAAATTATTGGTGAACTCAATCAAGTGACTTTAAGGCTTTCATCACAACCAAAGGTATGCCAAGTCATTGATATACTTGTTGCAGATATTCCTGACTTTTATGGATTAATTTTTAGAAGGGATTGGTCAGAAAAGCTTCACGGTTACTTTGCAACTGACTGATCACACATGTGGCTCCCTTGCAATGGTAAACCAAATCAGAGAAAGGTTGAGCGAGAAAGACACCAAAGATACATAGTGACGGAGTTAGAAGGAGAAAATGAACCTATAGCGTACAACAATAATATAGTTGGAAACTATTCTGTTGATTCATTCTTAGGGAATTTCAATGCTCATATTTCACCTTTTTTTAAAAATTCAGTTTTATCTCAGATAGAAACTTTCTCTCAAATGATTACTTCTAAATGCATTATATTTGTAGATAGGCCTGTAAATAAATCTTTGTTTTGGAAATTATTTTTAGAAGGTTCTAAGTCTAATGATGGAGCTGGAGTAGGTTGTATATTAATTAGTCCAGAAGGAGAGAAAACCATGCTAATCTGTAGACTCGAGTTCGATTGCACAAATAATACTACGGAATATGAAGCTCTAGTTCAAGGGTTATACAAGGCAATCAAACTTGACATCAAATATCTACAAGTCTTTGGGGATTCCGAGATTGTTGTTAAGAAGGTATGAAATACTGTACATTGTCTATCAAGTCACTTGAAGCATTATCAATCATTAGTACAAGACCAGACTTCATATTTTATAGCATTCAATATTTCATCTATTCCCAGACTCCAAAATGCTAGTGCTAACCTCCTGGCTAATGTAGCTTCCAAGCTCATTCCCTCAGAAGACTATAGTACAGACATATTCTCAATTGAATTGATCTTTAGACCCTCCATCCTGAATAATGTTACCAACTGGAGAATTTTTAACGATGACCCTCATATTGTAAGTTTTCTGACTTCAGAAGGCTCTTACAATAATTAGATAATTGATGAAGATCAACATGACAAGCAGTTATAACAAGGAAGCACCAATAATGCTATACCCAAATCTGTAGTCAAATTGGAAGACCTATATGATTTAAAGGACAGATTCAAAAGGTCCACCAATTCAAAACTTCAGTGTTCAACTTTGAGATATGAATTAGTGAATCTAGGAACAAACATAAAACCACAGAATATCAACTTAGGTCTTGGTCTAGCTCCCGAGGAGAAATCAACCTTCATTCGACTGTTGAAACAGTATAAACATGTTTTTTCTTGGAATTACAATGACCTCAAAACTTACGTCACTTCAATCATACAACATACAATTCCGATGATCACTGACAAAAAACCAGTCTAGCAAAAGCTGAGGAAAATCCATCCTAATTTGGAAAACCAGATTAAGTCTGAGTTGAACAAATTACTGAAAGCCAAAATTATTTTTCCTGTTCGACATTCTAGTTGGCTTTCCAACCTGGTACTAGTCAGAAAGAAGAACGAAGACATCCGGATTTGTATTGACTTTCAAAATCTCAATAAAGGCTACCAAAAGGATAATTTTTCGCTACCCCTTATGGAGCAGATATTACAAGAAGTTGCAGGGTCTGAATTGATGTCATTTTTAGATGGCTTCTCGGGGCATAACCAAATTTTATTCCACCTGGATGATTAATTGAAAAAAACATTTATAATGAAATGGGGCATGTATGCATATCAAAAGATGCCATTCGAGCTGATTAATGTCGATGCCACATTTCAAAGGGCCATGGATATTGCACTTAAAGGATTAGTGAATAAGTTAGTGGTGATTTACATAGATGACATAACAATGTATTCTAAAAAAAACATAGTAATTACCTTAGAGATTTAAAACATATTTTCCAACAATGTAAAAAATATGGGATTTCACTTAATCCAAAAAGGTCCTTTTTTGCATTAAGTGAAGGAAAGCTTGGATTCATAGTGTTTAAATCTGGAATCCATATTGATCCAGATAGGATTAAGGAGATTTCTGAGATATCCTTACCCCATAACAAAAAATCAATGCAATCCTTTATTGGTTAGATCAATTTCATTAAACGATTTGTCCCCAACTTCTCAAGAATTGTGTCACCTCTTCAAGCAATGATTAAGAAAAACTCTCTTCAAATGATGTCAGGCAGAACATGAAGCGTTTAGCTTGATAGAACAAGTGATTATAAATGCCCCATCTCTAGCAACTTCAAACATTTTTGATCCTTTCATTTTGTATACATTTGCCTCTGAGAAATCATAATACTTACACAATCCAACCAAGATAAAGCCAAAGCCCCAATTTCCTTCTTTAGTTCAAACTTGCAAGGAGCTGAATTAAATTATTTCGACATTGAGAAACGTGCTTACCCTGTATTCAAAATGATCAAAGACTTCAGACCCTTTCTTCTCAAGACTCATACAAAAATAGTAGTACCATTTCCAGTGGTAAGAAATCTTTTGGTACAAAAAGACATGGGTGAAAAGAGAGCAAATTGGGTCACAGCCCTGCAAGAATATGATGCTGAAATCAAGCCATCAAATATTGTAAAAGGTTAATGTTTTCATAGGATGTTGGCTAGAGCATTGCACATATGAGAGATACAGTCCCCAGACAGTGAGGTACAAATGTATGAGGTAAGCCTAAATGATAATGAATCAAGATATGCTGATATCATGTTTTACATAAAGAATGGATATGCTCCTTCACATTTGAATCATAAAAAGCTAAGCAATATCAAATTATAAATGATGTACTCTTTAGGATGAATTATGATTCTGTTCTTCTTAGATGCCTTGAGAAATCTGAAGATGAAAAAGTATTGCAGGAACTTCATGATGGACTAGTAGGTGGACATTACGCAAGAGATGCGACAGCACGCAAAATCTTGCGTGCAGGCTACTACTAGCCAACATTATTTAAGGATGCACACAACTATGTAAGAAGATGTTAGATTTGTCAAACTACCGTGGGAAGACAGAGGAAGCCATCATTTCCATTACAGCCGATCAACACTGATCAACCATTTGAACAATGGGGATTAGATATAATAGGTGAGATCATCCCTCACTCTTCTAAATAGCATAAGTACATCCTTACAGTTACCGATTAGTTTACGAAATGGGTAGAAGCAGTTCCACTCAAGTCAACCAACTTTGAGAGTATCATCAATTTTATTGATCAATTCATAATTATTAGGTTTGGCTTACCTTTAGCTTTAATGTTTGATAATGCATCATATTTCTCTGGTAATGCTATGACTTAATTTGCACTCAAAAGAGGTTTTAAAATTAAGTATTCTGCCAATTATTACCCGCAAGGAAATGGGTTGGCCAAATCAACAAAAAAAATCCTTTTTAGAATCATTAAACGGACTATTGATCAAAATCATTGAAATTGGCTTAAGTCTTTGATGTATGCTATTTGGGCAGATCGAATAACTCATAAAACTTCCATTGGAAATTCTCCTTTTAATTTAGTTTATGGGAATAAAGTGGTTCTCCCAACACACCTAGCTATTCCTTATTTATCATTAGTTGAGTTCATCGAAGAAACTCCTTGCTCATCCTTGCAACTAAGACAATTGCAGATTCTTAAGCTAGAAGAAGAACGAGAACAGGCTAGAATTACCCATGCACATCATCAACAATTAGCAAAGGCGTATTTTGATTCAAACCTGGTATCTAGAAAAGATTTTATCTTGGAGATTTAGTATTGAAATGGGATAAATCTCATGAAGAGAAAGGAAAGAATACTAAATTCCAATGAATGTGGCTTGGACCATTCCAAATTGTTGAAATCACAGGTCCATCAACTTTCAAGTTACAAGACTTAGCAGGGAAAAGAGAGTCTTTACCTATTAATGGATAGATCATTAAAAAAATACTTTCCATAGAAGATAACCTCTTCTATTTTTGTAAATTATTATTTTTAACCTATTTTTATTTTTTATAATAAAACAGGTTGAAAATGTTTACCTTTGGTTTCCACGAGAAAAGTAGTGTCTCTTGTCAATTTTGTTTTTTCGCTTGTATAAGTGGAGTTGTTTAGGAAAATTAATCTTTATTTTTGAAAAATGCGGTTAAGTGCTATAATTCTGAAGGTTTTACTTGTTCCTTTGTTTCAACTTTACAAGTTTTGATTAAAAACAACCTTTAGTAGGAGTTTGCTTCATATCATTCATGAAAAGTATCAATAACAAGAAAAATATTCTCTACAGAAAAGCTATTTTTAAAACTCTACAATTGTCACCCAGAAGAACTCTTAAGGATCCAATGACTTCCTCCCCACATTAGGAAATTGCAAGTTTCAAAGAATAATCTAGTTATGCACTATAAAATTAAAGAATAAGAGGTCTCATCAAGAGTCGGCTTATCATGATCATAAATCTTATAACTAATTGACATTTCCAAACTGCATACCAAAACAAGGTAATGACTCGAGATTGTTTCAATCAAAATACAAGAGGTCTCATCACGAGCCAGCTTGTTCAGTTAAGTTATAAATCAAGTGAATGGCACTGTCAAATTTTTCCACCAAACCAAGACATTGTTCTTTAAGGATTAAAAGAATAGAAAAAGCAATAAGTGTAGATGAGGATTTATCTTTGAAAATTTCATACTTCTTAAGTAGGATACTGGATCATTTCTAGGTAATAGGTAACCTTGTCGAGGCTATGAATGCCTACTAGCAGCAGAGGCTCTACCTACGGCAAATGAGTACACCTAAAACTGATCTGCAGAGATGTCTTTGTTTTTATCTTTATAAACCAAGTAATGATTGATGTAAGTACAACGACTAGCTTTGGGAAGAAGATAATTAGAATTAAGATAGATGGAACAAAATGTTGTTGTTAGCAAATAGCATGGTGTGCCTTCTATTTCTACAATAAAGTTTGATTTTCCAAAACCATTTCTATTTTAGAAGTTTTGGAAAATCCAAAAAAATATCAGAGATAACTAGTTCTTTCAAGTGAATCGCCAATTGTTGTGACCATCAACAACCCCCCTTTTTATTAGTGTTTAATAAATGGGGAGCCTTCCAAAAGAATCAAAACTTAGCACTTAATATTGCCTTTGTGTTTTCAATAAAACATGATATCAAAGAAAAACTCCCAACAATATGAATTCCTACCTTTTCACGCTTCATGCACGTAAAAACATTACAAGTGTTGAGCCTTCTTATGAAAAGCACCATATAGCCACAAAAGCTAGGAAAACCCTTTGTAAGTGGAAAGTCTTGACTACTAAGAAAAACTTTAATAAACTCTCTTTTTAATGAGAGCATAGCATCGCAAAAAAGGTCATGGTGGGCATCCCTTACACAAGTAACTCTGGGAAAATGTGAGAATGTGAGAATGCAAGAATTCGAAATCGTAAGCTTTACAAACTCATCGCATATCACAAATTTCAAAAATACCACAGCACCACTTAATGTAAAAGAACCCAAATATTGCAGAATGGGATAAATATTCTTGCAAATCACATCTCATAGCCATCTGATGAAACAAATGGTTTTTAAAGATAATAGGTTTTGTGATATCGCGATCTGTGATATTGCGAAGAAAATCGAAAAATCTCTTTATTGCAAACCTAAGGGCTCAGATTTCAATAACAATACTTTCCGTCGTTCCATCCAGAGTTATGAGCATTAAATTTTAGCTTAACAGTCCATTGATGGTTATTTATTAAAAATGATTCAGATTTGTTTTAAGGACAATCTCACGTAAGGTGATATCTTTAATATGATTTTAAAAATTAAAAGCTTCCCCGTCACCTTATTGTTGTTCATTATTCACCATCATCCTTATCGTATCTTTATTCTCTGCTTACAATTTTCAGGAGCAGTACGCAGAATAGCACATAGAGCATAATGGGAAAGAAAGGAAAAGCTCCCGTATTTGAAAAATCAGAGATGTCTCCGTTATTTACAGACACCACTTGTACCAAGGAAGCAGGGATATCTACTTGGGAAGACATATACCGACTGTTAGAAGAAGAAAACCCAAGAGTTATGAAGGTTACAGTTACGACAGATGGACATGGGTCATCCAAAGCATCACTAACAGAGCTTGCATTCTCATTTCTGCATTGTATTGCAGTGAGGCTGAAGATACTACCTTACATGGATATGGTAAAATGGATTATAGAACATGTTGATATATCTGACAAGCAATTCAAGACACGAAACCAGGAGGTCATGGGGTCATTTACCCCAAGTAATTTGAGGTGTATGTATCACCTACCAGAACCCCAGGCTAGTTATAACAAATAGTTTGTGGAAAAATTCACCAAAGAGAACGAGGATTTAGTAGACTCCAAAAAAAGCTAGTCCTTGAAGGAGGAACCATTAAACAAGGATAAAAATGGTATGTATGCCACTGGCTCTCTCTCTTCTCCCAATTGTTTTGCCGCCGCAATGTTCTGGAGACTATTTGGGAAGCAAGATATCAATAAGTTTTCATCAGAATGGTTACCTTTATTGGATGTGACCACTAATTCCACCATAATGGATTGGGCCCAAATTTTATCAGATATTTTAGCTTATGATATTTTAAGTTATCGAACTAAAAGAAGTTTTGCTTAGAGGTTTTACCGTCCATTCTTTTTGGCTACCTACGTCATGGATGCCATTTGTTTTGTCTCTGATTTCCCTATCATGGGGTGGAAATGGAAAGTACAGAACCCTCTGCCTATTCAGGTTTATCACAAAGAACTGTGGGAATCCAATTTCATCCCACATTTCTACAAGATTTGTCATGGAGTGATGCTTCCTATTCATAAAATGCTATATAACAAAGACACCCCAAGATTCTCCCCGGAAGTTGAAATTGACATTCTCCCTGTGGGAAGGTGGTTCGGGGAGGAGTTATTCACATACATTAGGGTATTTGGGATCATTGCTTCAGCTCACATACTTCCTCTATATGTCCCCGACAAACTAATGGCCCAAGAAATAGCTTATAAGACCTGTGGTGTTGGGGGAAAGAGTAGAGAACTTAAGAATTCTAAGAAGGCCATTTGGCCTGAATTCCCTGTAGTCTGCGGGGCTTTTGCATTATTTGATTTAGGGAATGCTTTTAAAAATTTTGATAATATGATATGTTTATAGCTACCCAAGTTCCCAAGGAGGCAGTACGATCCCTTTGATGTTATAAAGAATTTTACAATGATGGCCAAAATAAAAGTGTTTACTAAAGAAGATGATCTCTTCGATGATGTCTTTTAGTAGAAGATCACTCTTAGAGAGATTCTACATATGGCACAACTTCAGTTTGACCAAGGAAGACTTCAAGAGTTTAATTATTACAGAGAACAAAGATTGGCAAATGTCCCATTAGAAAAATTGCACATTGAACCAATAAGGGAGCCCACTCCCAGTATTAGCATAAGTGGAAGTTTAGGCGAAGAGAAATCTAAATCAAAGTCTAAAAGGGAATCAACTAAAAAATCTAATAAGCAATCAAAGAGTGAACACAACAGAAGTGAAGGGTCAATCAAAGATATAGCTCAGTCTATAGAGAAGCCTGATCAGCAAGTTTTGTCCCCGAAACATGTCGAGACTCCCGTTTCCCTCGCAAAGCCAACAAAACCAATTATAATAGATCTAGAAAAAGAGTGCAAGAATTTTAATGAGCTGATCAACACCGAGGAACAAAATTTAGAGCCACTGATTAACACAGGGGAGATAGCCACAGACATGATAATAGAAGAGGTTATTAATACTCAAGACACAGAACATATTCCTGTTGCTCCGTCATCCGAAATCGTACTAAAAATAGAGGAGATTCCTCCTTTGGAAGTATTTTATAGCCTGCAACATAAGGCTATTGTCAGGAGACAAATGAAGAGATGAAAAATAGATACTATACTCTCTCTAGAGGCTGAACCTTTGGATGTCTTTTGGCAAGACCCAACTACCGATCCATCAGTAAACCTAACTAGGCTATCTCAAATCGTAGGGGCATATGCTTCTGCAACAATTGACAAAGAAACTGAAATTCAAATGCTACTAAAAGAAAAGGAGGATAAGATCCTATTTTTGGAACAACAACTACAGTAGTCTAGCATCAACCAAGAAGCAGAGATACAATTGGCAAAGCTCCAATAGGACTTCCAGCAAATGCAATTGAACTATCAAAGTAGTCTCGCCAATAAAGAAGAAAAATTACAGACCATGAGAGTATTGCATAAGGATGATCCTAAAATTGAAGAATTCATCACAGAAGCCCTTTCTCTCAATGACCAACTCTTGCAACAGGAAGAAACACTCTGCCAAAGGATCTCGCAATGGAATTCCCATTGCAAAAAAAGTGATAACATTACAAATCAAGTTGTAGATTTATGACTTGATTATGATTCAGTTTTTAAGAAAGTTTCTGACTTTTTGAATTGGCAGAAATCGAGTGAAGGACAAAGAGCAGAATTTCCTAGGATCGATGAATCTCATAAAGAAATATTATTTGTGAAATGGGATGCACAACTCAAGGAAGTAGAGCAGGGGATGGAGGAAGCAGCAAAAGTAGCAAACAATGTCATCGACTGCATCAAGGAAAATATACACACAACAAATTTAATATCGGAGACCACTCAAGGATTCCTCCCAAAGGCACAACAACTTCAAACTAGGTGGAAGCAAATGGCATAGGAAAAGGCAAAGTCAATTAAACAGATAAGCAAGTTAAATTGGGATACTTACTGGCAATTCTTGATAAAACCACATAGCCAATGGATGACTCTAAAATGCCTCATAACATCTGCCGAGAAGATAGAGCCAACACTTTCCAATTCTGTATTCACAGGACAATTAAAATATGATGTCAGCCAACTGATGCTCTTGAAGCCCATGCTAGATATTTGCAACTTAAAAGAACAGATGCATGATTTAGCATAGATACAATTTTTGTTTGATTTTAGTTCATTTTTTCTTAAAATGAGGAAGGTGTTTTAAACCTTCTCATCTATTTTTGTAATATTTATTTTTAGTTTTCATTAAAGTAGTATTTAAACCCCTCTCATGCATTTAGAGAGGGTTCTAGAATTTTATCAAAAACAATTCTTCAGAACGTTCAGTTTGCCCCCTAATGAGGAGCTTTTGATAAATGAATGGAATGAGATTTATTTATATCTAAGTTTGATGTCTGCTACCGAAATGCACTTTTGTACTCTTAGTGGATATTGAGTTATTTGAAGATAAATCTATATTGTTGAAGCTCGTGAGTAGAACCTATTACCAATGGTACTTTTATCTCCTAATACTTTTTACTTATGTGCCAAGTGATAAATTATTTTCAGTTATTGATATATGAAAGTCTGAATGTTCAGTTGTCATTATTGCACTTTTGTATGGTGATAACTATTCTTTTCATGTTGAGTATATGAATAACTCTTATGCGATATGTTTACCATAATTGTTTTGGCTAATTTTTTATACGAAACAATCATTTTTAATGGATTCCTTTCTTGTAGTAATTGAATGATTTTTATTATCATTTGTTGTTGGAAATTATTTTAGATTGCATAAGTAAAGTGTTACTCCCAAGATAGTTTAAAGTTAGATGTTTTCTTTCATTAGAATAAATTGCATATGTTAGTTAAGAGATAGATTAATTTTAGAATAAAGGTATTCACCCCATAAACCCAAAAAAAGAAAAAACATCATCCCCTTAGTTCACCATCATAAACAGATTGGGAAATTGGTCCCATCATCCCCAGTCAGAGCCACTGTTCCAAACGGAAAAGGACTTGCTTACAAGGTCTGGACTGGGTGGTTATCTCCCTTGTTGTAGACCCAATTTTTGGGCCTTTCAACATATTTGGCACTAGAAGGAGGGCCTGAACTATGAATGGCGAGCGAATTTAAATCCAAAACCCATTCTAATAGTAAATCCCCCTCATCATCTCCCTCGAATTCTCCATCACATTCCGAATCTCCAATCTCTAAGCGAGAAGTTGAGAAAACAACAACCACTGTTGAAAACTTGAACATCTCGGATAAATCGACTCTTGAACCTCCTGAAGTTTAGTCCTTGATTCATAAACTTCAAGGATTTTGAATATCACCATAGAAATTTGAAGGGGAAGTCACACTACTTTGAGATAACTCAGATTTCTATGGTGATATTGAAAATGCTTGAAGTTTATGAATCAAGGACTGAACTTCAGGAGGTTCATGAGTTGATTTATCTAAGGTATTCAAGTTCTCAGCAATGGTTGTTGTTTTCTCAACTTCTCTCTTAGAGATTGGAGATTCAGAATGTGATGGAGAAGTCGAGGAAGATGATGAAGGGGATTTACTCTTGGAATGGGTTTTGGATTTAAATTTTCTCGCCATTCATATTTCATGCCCTCCCTCTAGCTCCAAATATGTTGAAAGGCCCGAAAATTAGGTCTACAACAAGGGGGATAACCACCTAGTTCGGACCTTGAAAGCAGGCCCTTTTCCATTTGGAATAGTGGCTCCAACTAGGGATGACGGGACCGGTTTCCCAATCTGTTTATGATGGTGAACTAACAAGATAATGTTTTTTCTTTTTTGGGTTTATGGGGTGAATACTTTTATTCTAAATTTAATCTATCTCTTAACTAACATATGTAATTTATTCTAATGAAAGAAAACATCCAACTTTAAACTATCCCGGGAGTAACACTTTACTTATGCAATCTAAAATAATTTCCAACAACAAATGATAATAAAAATCATTCAATTACTGCAAGAAAGGAATCAATTAAAAATGATTGTTTTGTATAAAAAATTAGCCGAAATAATTATGATAAACATATCACAGAAGAGTTATTCATATACTCAGCATAAAAAGAATAGTTATCACCGTACAGAAGTGAAATAATGACAACTGAACATTTAGACTTTCATATATCAATAACTGAAAATAATTTATCACTTGGCACATAAGTAAAAAGTATTAGGAGATAAAAGTACCATTGGTAATAGGTTCTACTCATGAGCTTCAACAATATAGATTTATCTTCAAATAACTCAATATCCACTAAGAGTACAAAAGTGCATTCCAATAGTAGACATCAAACTCAGATATAAATAAATTTCATTCCATCCATTTATCAAAACCTCCTTAGTGGGGGGCAAACTGCATGTTCTAAAGAATTGTTTTTGATAAAATTTTGGACCCCTCTCTAAATGCATGAGAGGGGTTTAAATACTACTCTTATGAAAACTAAAAATAAATATTACAAAAATAGATGAGGAGGTTTAAACCACCTTCCTCATTTTAAGCAAAAATGAACTAAAATCAAACTAAAACTGTATCTATGCTAAATCATGCATCTGTTCTTTTAAGCTGCAAATATCTAGCATGGGCTTCAAGAGTGTCGGTTGGTCGACCTTAGATTTTAATTGTCCTGTGAATACGGAATTGGCAAGTGCCAGCGCTATCTTCTCGGCGGATGTTATGAGTCATTTTAGAGTCATCCACTGGCTATGTGGTTTTACCAGGAACTGCTAGTAAGTATCCCAGTTTAACTTGCTTATCTGTTTAATTGACTCTGTCTTTTCCTCTACCATTTGCTTCCACCTAGTTTGAAGCTGTTGTGCCTTTGGGAGGAATCCTAGAGTGGTCTCTGATATTAAATTTCTTGTGTGCAAATTTTCGTTGATACAGTGAATGACATTGTTTGCTACTTCTGCTACTTCCTCCATCGCTTGCTCTGCTTCCTTGAGTTGTGCATCCCATTTTGCAGATAATATTTCTTTATGAGATTCATTGATCTTGGGAAATGCCACTGTTTGTCCTTCCTCTGATTTCTGCAAATTCAAAAAGTGAAAAACTTTCTTAAAAAACCGAAAGGAAATGGGTTGGTTGAATACTTAAGTTTAAAACCTCTTTTGAGTGCAAATTTAGTCATAGCATTACTAGAGAAATATGATGCATTGTCAAACATTAAAGCCAAAGGTAAGCCAAACCTGGTAATTATGAATTGATCAATAAAATTGATGATACTCTCAGAGTTGGCTGACTTGAGTGGAACTACTTCTACCCATTTAGTAAAGTAGTTGGTAGTTGTAAGGATGTACTTATGATGTTTAGAAGAGTGAGGAATGATCTGACCTATTATATCTAATCCCCATTGTTCAAATGGTTGATCGATGTTGATTGGCTGTAATGAGAATGATGGCTTCCTCTGTCTCCCTACAATAGTTTGACAAATCTGACATCTTCTTACATAGTTGTGTGCATCCTTAAATAAAGTCAGCCAGTAGTAGCCTGTGTACAAAATTTTGTGTGCTGTCGCATCTCTTGTGTAATGTCCACCTGCTCGTCCATCATGAAGTTCCTGCAATACTTTTTCAACTTTAGATTTCTCAAGGCATCTAAGAAGAACATAATCATAATTCATTCTAAAGGGTACATCATTTACAATTTGATATTGCTTAGCTTTTAATCTCAGTGCTCTTTTCTTTGTATGATTCAAATGTGAAGGAGCATATCCATTCTTTATGTAAAACATGATATCAACATATCTTGATTCATTATCGTTTAGGCTTACCTAATACATTTGTACCTCAATGTCTGGGGACTGTATCTATGATATGTGCGATACTCCAGCTAACATCCTGCAAAAACCTTGACCTTTTACAATATTTGCTAGCTTGATTTTAGGGTCATATTCTTGCGGGGCTGTGACCCTATTTGATCTCTTTTCACCCACGTCTTTTTTTACCAAAATATTTCTTACCACTAGAAATGGTACTACTATTTTTGTATGAGTCTTGAGAATAAAGGGTCTGAAGTGTTTGATCACTTTGAATACAGCGTAAGCCTATTTCTCAATGTCAAAATAATTTAATTCAGCTCCTTGCAAGTTTGAACTGAAGAAGGCAATTAGGGCTTCGACTTTATCTTGGTTGGCTTGTGTAAGTATTGCAACATATGATTTCTTAGAGGCAAATGTATATAAAATGAAAGGATTAGAAAATTTTGGAGTCACTAGAGATGGGGCATTTATAATTGCTTGTTTTATCAGGATGAACGCTTCATGTTCTGCCTGACGCCATTTGAAGAGAGAGTTTTTCTTAATCATTGCTTGAAGAGGTGACACAATTCTTGAGAAGTCAGGGACAAATCTTTTAACAAAATTTATCTGACCAAGAAAGGATTGCATTTCTTTTTTGTTATGGGGTAAGGATATCTAAGAAATCTCCTTAATCCTATCTGGATCAATATGGATTCCAGATCTAGATAGTATGAATTCAAGAAGCTTTCCTTCACTGAATGCAAAAGAGGACTTTTTTGGATTAAGTGAAAATTCCAAGATGACCTATTAGAAGCATCGAAACCCTAGAATCCAAAGCTATGATACTAAATGTTATGCAACCGAATCACAAAACAAAACAAAAGATAGATCAATGATTTGAAAATTAGCCGTTCAAGAGGAAAACCTCATTTACATCACATAAATAAAAAATTCTTAGATGATACAAATGACAAGACTTCCTTGGGATATATAGGATTCTAAGGGGTCACAATATAATCATAGCCTACATAGTAATAATAATATAAGGGAACAACAATAACAATAGTGGGATTCTATGGGGCACAACAATAAAAATATGGGGGCTACATGGGCAAAAAATCACAATAATGGGGCTACGCAAACAATAACAATAAGGGGGCTACACTAGTACTATAGGGACCTAACATGGAGCCCACAACCTTATGTACACATGGTATCGATATAATTAAATGAAATCTACATGAATGCCACATAAGAACCAAGAGAGGGGTGGGATTATTATGGGATAACATGGCAGATCCATGTGGGTACCATATGACAGTCCCTTGCTAATTTGATGTAATTTAGTTGGTTCCACATCAACATGATTAGTGAAAAAATGCAATGGTGATGGATAAATATGTCTATTTTCATTTAATTTAATTAACATACATGTTCCATATGAAATCACATAAGAAGACACCAAGGAACAATAGGGAAGTCAAGGAATGAGCATCTTAGTAATGTATTATAACAGTGATAAATCTAAAGATTGCCAAGAAGAAGACTCAGTTGGAAAAAGGAGAGAGGAAGACTCCCATGATTGGAAGGATACACTTCGAATTTGAAGGGATAAGTTGATAAGTTGTAAGGATGGTAATGAAAATATTGTCAAATCTTAGGAGAAGCACGAGCTATGTGTTAGCTACCTAGGAAAGCATAAATCCAAGAAGATACCATCCAAAATTTGGAAGCATGAATAGGAGGATAATGGAGTAGAAGGTAGCAAATCTAAGAAGAGGTGCATATAGGGAAGTGAAGACACGATAAGAGGAGGAACTCCACTCAGCACTCCATATAGAAGAACAACAAGTCATGATAAATTGTCTAGTGCTCAAACTAAGAGACATCACCAATATAGGAAGAATGAGAAAAACTCAATGCTAGAGGAATTTAAGAAGGAAAAATCTCCTACTGTTTATGGAGAAGTCAAGAAGTCCAAAGAGATAGAATCATGGCTATTGGGAATGAAGAAGTATTTCAGGGTACATGACTTTTCTAAAAACATGAAGGAAAGTGTAGCCATATTCACCTTGAAAAGAAAATTTGATATATAGTGGGAAGACTTGAGGAATTTCAAGGACATTAGAGAGAAAGATATATCCTCAAGAATATCTAAGAGATATTTCAAGGAGAAGTACCTATTTGAAAGGTACTATTACAACAAGGTTAAAGAGTTTCATGAGGAAAAATTGGGGTAACTTATAGCCAATGAATACGCAAATATGTTCTTGGAGATATTAATAAATGAACCATTTATCAAGGATGAGAAATAAAAGATTAAAAGGTACCTCAGTGGGATACCATAAGCTTATAGGGATAGAATTTAGTTTGATAAGTCAAAAACATTGGATGACACCATCCAAAAAGAAAATTACTGTTATGAACAATCCAAGCATAAAACCAAATTCCAAGTTGAATGGAAAGCAAGAGGTAGGCCCAGTTTTAAGGAAAAAGGGTAGAAATCCTCAAGACAACAGCCAGGGGAGAGGAATGTGAAATTCACCACACCTTCCAAGGGTGAGATACAACAAAAATATACTGTTTCTAGTAGAGACTGATCCTGTAAGCTAGTGAGAGAAGAACCAAAGGGATTCAAAAGAGGATCCATATGATGTTAGACACGTGGAGAAAACCACATGTAGAAAGATTGTCCTTAGTGAAAATAGAATGACCCAGGGTTGTATAATGTGCAAGAAGAAGGGACAGTGAATGGTCTGGATTAGAACATCCCATGAATCTATGTCGCATTGGACAACAAGAAGGCTAATCATCAAAATTTAGTGTTCAAGATGGAAAGTATGACATAAAAAAACCTTTTTCGATTTTGATTAACCCAAGCTCTAATTTCAGATATGTTAATCCAAATATCATAGAAAGGTGCATGCTACAAAATAAAGCCTATGAAAAATTTTTGTTCGTTCAACTCGCCATAGGAACCATATTGATGAGTCATGGGCATGGTGAAATCGTGCCCAATAATAATAGATAGCATGCCCATTTTAGCCAATTTAATATATTAACATTGAGCTTAGATAATGTGATAGTCGACATGGAATGGATAGTGGCGCACAAGAAAAACGTTGAATTCTATAGAAAATCATTAGAATGTCTCAACGATAAGGGAGAGAAATGACATTGAAAGGAATATAGAATCTTGTGATCATCTGGAAAATATCATTGCTACAAATGAAAATATGTAGCTAGAAGTGATGGGATTTATGTGTAGTCTAGGTGACCAATGAATCAAAATATTATAGGGACATAATGGAAGATCATCTTATATTAAGAAATTTCAGTGATGTATTTCTAGAGGAAATCCCATGACTACCTTCCTGGAGAGAAATCAAATTTTCTATCGAATCATTGATAGAATCAGTACCAATTTCAAAAGCCCCATATCACATGAGCACATCGAAGTTGGTGGAATTGAAATTATAGTTGCAACATATGTTGGACAAGGGGTATATTAGACCCATTGTTTCTCCCTAGGAATCCCCAACACTATTTGTGAAGAAAAAGGATGGCACATTATGGTTGTGCATTGATTATAGGAAGCTAAATAAATCCACAATAAAGAAAAAGTATCCTCTACCTATAATTGTTGACTTATTCGATTATCTAAGAGAAGCTGTAGTGTTCTAAAAAATAGACTTGAAGTTTGGGTACATCTTGGGAGGTTCATAAAATTTCAAGTTTTCTACATTGACTAAAGAATACATTTTCATATAGGCTAGTAAATCAAGGTAGTAGGCATTTGTCCCAATATTTTCTAATATGGTGAATGGACCATATTTGATTGGTTTCATCTTTTTCCTTCTCCCTTCAACATGCCCTTGCTTATATGAATCCATACTCAGTATCCAACCTAGAATTGATGATCAAAATTTTTCTTTTCATGTCCACCCTTTTACTGTGCCTGACTCTTCTCTAAATGTTCCTGCATTTCCTAATGTATCATCTAGATCCTCGGAATGAACTTGTGAGCTTTGTCTTCATCACTTCATTAATTATAACCCTCATCTTTCCCAAAGAAAAAAAATCTAAGGGTGACTTTGGAAGGTAACCGAAGCATGTTTCAAATGGTGAACTTTGAGTAGAAGAGTGCAAATCCCTATTGTATGCATGCTGAATATAATTTATTTTTTCATCACACAACTTAGGATTATTGTTGCAATACCCTTGGAGAAAATGAACCATTTTTTTATTCAAGACATCTATCTATTCGTCGCCCTATGGATGGAAAGTCGTACTCCTATTTAGCTTGTTTTCCATCATTCTCCACCATCTCATTGAAATCTCTCCAAGGAATCGAGAATATTGATTTGAGATAATGGATGTGGGTAGTCCAAAATGGACCCATACATGCTGAAAGAAAAGTTAAGAAATTTTCTCAATAATAATATTCTTTTTACATGGCATCAAGACACACATCTTGATAAACCTATCCACCTCTACATATAAGTTGCCATGACCCCTATTTGAAAAATGAAAGCCCCCTACAAAATCCATGAAGATACTCTCCTAAGGATGAGAACAAACAAGGAGTGGTGTGTACATCCCTAGTTTTCTATTAGTGGGCTTATCAATGGAGCACATCACACACCCCTTTACACACTTGGTTACAATTTATTTAATATGAAGACAAAAACAAAACCTTTGCAATAGAGTTAAGTTTTTTCCTACCTCAAAGTGACTAGATACAAGAGAAGTGTGAGTTTCTTGAATTACATGGACTCTTTTACTTGTAGGAATACATAGTTTGCGAAGATGGTAGAGTAACGTTTCCTGCAAATGATAGTTCTTTATCTATGATACATGGGTTAGCCTCTCATAAATATCTTTGAAATATTCATTAGTAGCATAATATTCAACATAGCTATCATGAGATAAAGAAAAATTCTTCAAAACAACAATTTCAAAAACATGAGGTCTAGAAAGCATATGCCACTTTGTTACTTGTACACATTTTGTATTTTATTACCAAATGGAACTGTTGAAGGAATCCCATCCCCCTAAAGGGATGAGCTTGCTAGACCATGGTTTATGACTGGAGATACTGTAAGGGTTGATGTTCTGTACGTATGATAATCCCCTTATCTATCAAATAATTATTCCATTTCTTGACACTTTGAACCCACAAATACAACTATTTGTCAATTGTGGGATAATTTACAATAGCTTGAGAAAAATTATTATAATGGTAACAAACAATTTTACAATGTTGCACCAATATTGCACCCATGGCATATCCATTGACATCCTTCCTAATCTCAAATGGTTGTTGAATCTATGACAAGGTTAGTATTGACACTATGATATTTTCCTTCAAGGTGTCAAAATCCTTTTGCTACTTTCCTACCCACTGAAATATCTGCTTCATACTAGTTAGGGCATGGAAAGGAGAAGCATTGAATGAGAATTTAGCTATGAATATTCTCTAGTACTGTATTTCTCCTAAGAAGCTTCTCACTTTTGTCACATTTGTAGGTTTTGGCCATTTTACAATTGCATCAACTTTAGAAGGATCAATCTTTAGTTGACCTCCTTCAACAATATGACCCAAATACACCAAAGAAGTTTTTCCAAATTAACATTTGGAAAAATTTATGTTGGAAATAATACTGAGAGGGGGGGTGAATTAGTATTATCAAATCAATAAAATTTTCATTTCATACTCAAATTTATATACACTACTTCAATGAAGGTAACACGCATGTACATGCAACTGCCTTTAAAGCAACCAGTGTATATCCAACAAACTTATGATTAAGTTAATTCATCATATGTTGATCTTTAATCAGTTCATCAGTACTTCATTAACCATATAAACAATAACAATGTGTAGTAATAATAGAATAAATCATCACACATAAGTAACACACATGAAAACCAAGATTTAAGGTGGAAGCCCAATGTGGGACAAAAGCCAGTCATTGTTGTCTTCTTTTAATATAAGAAAAACATGTTTACAATCTTGTATTGGTGCAAACTCATACCAGTACATAGGCACCGACATACAGAAGGCTACAACCTTCTCTCATTCTCTAGCTTCTACTAGAAGGGAGATAAAACCCCTATATTTTGTACTAGTCGATACATTTACTTGTACGTAAACGTCGATCTACAGAAGGTTCCAACTTTCACTCATTTTCTAGCTGCTACTGGAAGGAAGCTCCAACCCCTTGGCTCTTGTACTAGCTAATAAGTTTACTAGTACATAGGCATCGTCTACAAAATTCTACGACCTTCTCTCTTCCTCCATGGACCATGTTTCATAAATTTTTAGACTAGATACTCTTGGAACACAACACCACAATCCAAAGGCCACGTTTCATCCAATTTTCATACTAGACCCATCAACAAAATTGAAGCTCAAAATCAATTAATACTACAATACAACCATCAAATACATATGCATCAACCAATGACTGAAACTCAATCATCAATATTTGAATCAACCACAACTGAATCAATCAATCACTGAAAACCCATCATTACTGAAGCAAATCACAATCAATCAATTTGAACATTCAGAACACTGTCACTAGAACACAAAGTAGAACCTAGAACTCTGCATCAACCACTAGAACCAACTACAACTTCAGACATCATATTTCATAATGTATATGTTACTTTTATGTGCCGAACCAGTGTGTATACATGATTTTACCAAAGCGAACCAATGTACAGATCTACAAATGCTAGCTTAAAACATCACAACTATTCCAGACTTCAGTCATACCCAGATCAGAACATTTACAGTGTAAATCATGCGTTAGAAGTCAAATCTAGATTATCCATGATCAAACCATATAATAATAATTCATTTTAGGTCTCATGATCCTGATCCACCATTAGATCTCATCCCCCATCAACCGCTAAGGTTCATCCTTAGTTCAGATCAAGCAAAGAACCATAAACCCATAACATTCATATTTGCCTTTTGATCTCACTCTTCATAAGATATTCGTTACCGTAGGTTTTAACCCTGTACAAAAATTACGTGCATATAAATTCTAAAACACAAAAAATAAACAATGTGATAACATAACACATAAAACACATATACACAGATATTTTCCCCTAGATCCCAAAACCAAGGCTACCAGCTTGATTTTTCATTATGTTCCTTTCAATGTTAAAATACATATTTATACATGCCAAAGCATTTAATACCATGGACCGAAAACCATCGCGTCCAAAACCATGTGCGTAAATCATGCACAAAACCATAGGTAGGTCTGCCCAACCCAATATAGGGTCCAAAAAACAAAATTTCTAGGGTGCTACCCCAAACCCCATAGAGGGGGTTTACCTGCACCCCTCAAAGCCCATGTTACCCCCCCACTATGTAATTGGCACAACAAAGGGGGGGCTCCGACCCCTTCTAACCCCTTGGTTAAGTACGTGGGCTAGTTGTGGAAAGAATATAACACAACCCAACATTCTCCCACTTGATGTTTTCTTTCCACAAGCAGCCATGAGAGATCTTAGTCATTTATCCAGCCCTGCAATGCCCATCATTTCTCTAGACCAAGAGAACCTTTCAGAGCTCACATATTTTGTCAATGCATTTGCAATATTCTTCAAAGTGCCCACCTTTACCAACAACACCTTTTTGTCTTCTATTATATCCCTCACAAAGTGATACTGAACATCAATGTGCTCTGTCTTTGAATGGTATGAAGGGTTCTTTGCCAAGAAAATTACACTTTGGTTTTCATATCCTATCCTTATAGCTCCCTGTACTAACCCCATTCTTGAACACAATCTCTACAACCAAACTACTTCCTTGCTTGCATGAGTGGCTGCCATGTATTCTACCTCTGTAGTTGATAGTGCCACTACAAATTTTCTTACTCATCCAACTGACTACACCTCCAAATAGGTTAAACGCATACCCACTTGTAGATCTTCTCCAATCCAGATCTCTAGCCCAGTTTGCATCAACAAAGCCATGAATATCCAGCACTCTATCCAATCCTAGACTTCCTTGGTAACACAAACCATTATCACTAGTGCCACACAAATACCTGAAAACTCATTACACTACTGTCTAGTGCTCCTTCCTTGGTTTTGAAATAAACCTACTCAATACTCCCACTACATGTGCAATGTTTGGTCTAGTATAGCCATTGCATACATCAGGCTATCGACTGCACTTTCATATGGAACATGTGACATGTCCTCTTCCTCTTCTTGTGTCTCGGGACACTGTTTAGTAGATAACTTCACACCTACAGGAATAGGAACCTTCACCGGTTTACTATCCTGCATATTAAACCTTTACAGTATTGTCTCGACATACTTCCTCTGGTTTAACTAGAGCTTCCTCTTTTCCCGGTCTCTTTTAATTTCCATGCCCAAAATATAGTTTGCAGCACCAAGATCTTTCATGTCAAATTGTGAGGACAATTGGGTCTTCAAATCCTGGATAATTTCTTTCTCATTCCAACCATCAACATATCATCCACATACAAGACCAGATAAATAACACGGTCACCAATTAATTTAAAATACATATAGTGATTTGCTTTTCTTCTGGTGAAGCCAAGTCCCCGAATAAATGTATCAAATTTCTGATGCCACGTCCTTGGTGATTGTTTTAACCCACACAGAGACTTCTTTAACTTGCATACCATTTATTTCTTACCCTTCACAGCAAAGCCTTCAGGTTGCTTCATGTAGATCTCCTCTTCCAGATCCCCATGAAGAAATGTTGTCTTCACATCCATCTATTCTACTTCAAAATCAAAAGCAACAACAACAAATAAAAGTAATCTAATAGAGGCTACCTTGGCAACAGGAGAAAAAATATCACCAAAATCGATTCCTGGCACTTGGGAATAACCTTTTACTACCAACCAAGCTCCGTATTTCTCCACCTTTCCTCCTGCATTTGTCTTCTTCTTGAACAACCATTTGCTGCCAATGGGTTTCCTTCCATTTGATAGCTCCACTAGATCTCAAGCCGCATTTTTGTGCAAAGATGCCATTTCATCAACCATGGCCTCTTTCCAAAGCTTTCCATCCTTTGAATCTACTGCTTCCTTCACAGTTCTGGGATCTTCATATGTAACAGATAAAGCAAAATTTGAATAGAAAGCAAATGGACTATACCTTTTTGGATGCCTTTCTCGAACTGTTCTTCTCACACCCAGACTTTGTGGCTCTTTGTTTTCTGATTCCTCCTCTGCTATAGAGTCTGGTTCTTCCTCCTTAAGCTCAAACTCTATCTTCTCAGGTTCCTTTGGTTGGACTTCCTTTTTAATAACATCTTTCACCTCTTTGAATCCCACATCTCAGCTATACATAACATTCCTTGTGTTACCACTCAGGTTGTTCCCTACTTCCTAAAGGGAATACAACCGAGGTAACCACTAACCAATCTTTTAGTTACAGGTCCTAGCCTACCTGTAACCAGAGAGGGCTCTCTCTTTATGATTTGGCTTTGTTGGTGGATGATTTTAGGCTAGTTATGGTGTGCTAGTTTTGTTTTGAATTTGGTTGGTTGGTGAATTCAAACAGAGTTGAGGTATAGATTACAAAACAGTTAGGGCCATTGGGTAATGGAGTCAAGGAAGTGTGCTGCTGAAGTATGTTTTTGAAGGCAGAATGTTGCTGCAAAGCTAGATAGGCATCTGTGGAACAATTTTTTAGATTTTGTGATGAAGTTATGGAATTAGTGAGTGAAAGGCAATTGAGAATCTTTCACTATGCTAACACGGGAAACTGAAAGTATTGCTTAAGAGCAGTAAAGAATTCTTAAACAATATTCACAGTGATAGAATTAGTTTAGGCATGAGCAATTAAGAATTCATATCCATGGCTAATCCAGAAGAAAACATATTTAGAAATAGAGATTGAGCATAGGGTGTATTCAAACAAATCCTAAGCTATTATTTTTCTCTATTTACTATGATCATGAACATATATGAATTATGGCATACACAGAAAAACAGGAACACAGTTCACGATAACTTATTGTTCCAGCAAATGACACAGGAATTCTGCAACACAACAGGGCCATTCATTTCCACCTTCAGACAGTATAGGAACCAGGAAATCCACCAGAAATTTGTATTAGCATAAATGTCTCAGATATACAATATAGCTCTTCTGAAAGAGTTTCACTACAACCGACCCTCAATACGTTCTTTGAGGGGATATATATACAAAAATAGGATACAAAATATTTCAATAGTGAGTTATTGTGTAATAAATTGCACCACCAACTCTCTTACAAAAAGTAAATGAAAGATATAACTATAGAAATTAATGTTGAGATGGCAGATATCTTTCTGTCAGACAACTTTTGACTTTTTGGATCAGGAAGGTTGGCTGTAGCTGTGCCTTTAATTCTGCGTTAGTTGAGCCTGTTGTCTGAGTGCTTTGAGGAGTCACTGTACGGATGCTTCCTGTGATATTTGCGTGCTGGATTTTCTGCTGACCTGTATTGTGACTGAGCTCTGAATTTTCACAAAAAAGAATAAAATGATGGGATCACCTGGGCAGAATTTCCAGCATTTCCTGCCACCAATCAGCTGGAGGTAGCTGATGTCTCCTTATTTTCACTAGTGTTTCATCTGCTTCATTGTATCTGTAAAAATTTGGAGGCACTTCAAACAAATGATTTATCTCATGCTCAATAAAAAATAGATTTTCTAATTTATCATACAGAGACTACCCAGAGGGAGGCCTTGCTTCTTCTGTGGAGTTGTTGGATGCTGTGATTTGATTCTCCACATAATTGCTGATCCTTGTGATATACTGATCATATGACAACAGTTGTCCTATGCCAGTCACTAGGCTTGGTAGTCCTTTATCCTGTAATACTGTCATCTTTGCCCTGAATTCATCAATTTCTGCCTTCATATCCTGACATTTTCTTTCTAGAGTTTGAGTGAAGTTCCTCAAAGTCAGCACTTTCTTGGCTGTCAGGATGGTGTCTGGTCTGTTGTTTATTTCTAGTGTTGCCAATTCCTCCCTAGTGTGGGTATTGAGGAAATGTATCATCTTATTGGCCTGCTCAGGCATGATTCTTAGTTCTATTCTGGCCCTTTGTATTTCAACATGAGCTATGCTTATAATTTCAATTTGCTCATGTATTACCTAAATTGACCTCCATTGGTCATGGATTGACTGGCCAATTTTGGCCAAGATTATCTTCTTGATTTCTGCTAGAGTTTTTCCTAGAAGCAATTCTTTTTCCAAAGCTTTCACTTTTGCCTCCAAGGCCTTTATTTCTCTCTGCTTCTCTGCTACAGTCATCTTGGACTTTTCATAGTTGGCCTCTAGCTTGGCCAGCCTATCTTTGGCTTCATTTATTTCTGTCACTTGAGTTTCAAGTTCCTTGAAAGCTTTCATCAAGTCCTCCATACTCATGCTAGATTCTGCTGCTGCTGTTGCCTCTGTTGCTGATGTGGCTATGGTTGGTGCTGGAATGGTAGGAGGGGCTGCTGCTGCTTGTGTAGGAAGGGTAGGGCCAAGAGTTGTAGAAGTTTGAGGGGGATGGCAGGTTGATTCTCCCTGTCTACCTTGCCATGCTTTCTCCAATTCTTCCTCCATCTCTAGTATTCTTTGGTTCATCTTCATAAGTAAATCCATGGTGTCATCAAGCTGTTTTTCCTGTGCAAGTTCTACAGTGTCAGGGTGAATAGTTGCAAGCAGCTTTGCCTGTTTCCTGAGTGTAGCAATATCATCCTCCTTTTTCATAAGGGCCCTACCACCCTTTGGATCTTTTGGATCATGTCCTAGATCAATGATTATGTCTTCCAACGTTTTTATTCTATTGTCCTTAGCCTGGGAAGACATTCTTTCTAAATCCAATTGTGTATTAGTAATTTTTAGTGATTCTTTCAACTGATGGGCTAGCATGGCTTTGTCTGTAAGGGTAGCATAGACCATTTCCCCTGTTTTCTTGTGCAGCTCTATTTGATCCATTGGATGTATGTCTTTAGAAAATACCTCCAAGTTTGTTCTTAGGTAATCTGCAGAGGTTTTGGGATGTGTAACTTTAGGCTTTAAATGAGTAAAAATCATTTTTTCCTCCTTGATATCATAAGCAGCCATCAATCTTTGTTTTTTGGAGGGAGTTGCCTTCAAGAATTGATCATAGAGTTGTACTCTCAACAATTCATTTTGTGCTTTGATCTCCATGAAACCCCGTTTGATATCAGCTAGTTGCTTGCCTTGCTGCCTTGAAGAGGATACCTCTGTGCCTTGCTGTATGGCCTGTTCCTGCTAAAATGAACTAGTGGCAGTCTGTTGGCTGGATTGTCTTTCTCTGTTTTGGCTTTCTGCTCTTTCTTCACTGATGTCTTCTTCCTCTGTTTCAAGGTCAATTTTTGGCCTCTTGGCCTCTAGTTGCTGTGTTGACCCACTTAGAGGTGTGACCTCCTCTCTATCACGTTTTTTTCCTCTCTCTTCATTGAGAGGTGTTTGCAAAACTGGGATTTGGGGTGGTTCAGTTTGCTGTAAAGGGGCTTGCCCTTGATTTTGATCCTTTGAAGTGCTAGGCTGCCCTGCCTCTGTCTCTTGCTGTTCATCCATTATCTCTTTTCCTTTTGCTGTAGTGGTGGTTGTAGATGCTTGCTGGGTAGTCTGTGCAGTTGCAACAATGGATGTGCCTTCTCCTACTTGGACTGGTTGCTTGAATATGACATGCTGACAAGAATCCAAGTCAAGAGTTTTCTCTAAATCTTTCAGAGTCTGCTCCATTTTCTCTTCCTGAGTAAATTCCTCTACTATTGTATCAGGCACCCATTCATCTTGGTTGGAAAAGTGTTCTATTTGTGGATATGGACAATGTTTTAGGCTAGCAGCCTATACTTGACTCTTCTAGCACTGATAAAGCCTTCAGGGTCATAAGGGACCCACCAGAAGCTTCTTTTGAGTTTAAGCTGTTGCCCCAATATTTGATCAGCTTCTTGCCAACCATCTTTCTTGTTCATGATGAAGGGGCCTAGGTGGTCTCTGAATTTGAGATTGGTTTTCTTCTTGGCACTATGGAAGTGTGTAAGGTCAAAATTGATGAGCTGCCTATAATATTCCAAGACAAACAATCTCATAGGCACATACCTTGGGAGCCTGTAAGGACAGAGCTCACAGCCATAGATCCTGATGACTGTGTGATTTTGGTATAAATACCAATCACCTATTTTATAATTCCAAGACAGTTGTAAGATTTTCTGCATATCTTTGGACAATCTAGTAGGAGCAGACCTCTTCAAGAGGCATGTAACTGGATAGACAAATTGGTCAATAAATTCACAGTAGGAATAGGGAGAGTTATGGATTTGGTGGAAGACTGAAGACCAGAAGATGACATACCTCCTCTCACCTTGTGAATCTAGTTTCTTGATGTGGCACTGGAAGCAATCTGTCTGATAGTACATGAAGAGGTGATAAATGTATGATGAATATTTGAATATTTCTTCCCTATCCAGCCTCACCAGTTGGCCATGTATCTTGTTGGAAATAAACTTTGCATAATTGTATTTTACAGCAGGGGGCTTCCCAAGGCTATATGCAGATAACAAGACCAAAACAGTTTCATCAACATGCTCATTTGTGGAGAACCCCAGGACAGAGGATATCATGTCCACAAGCAGCTTGCCTACCTCATTGAAATTTTCATATAAAAAAGGAGGTAGCCCAGAAGGCTGGCAGTCTGCTCTCATGAAAGTTTTGGCAACTGCATCAATGTCTGTGGTAGAGAGCTTGGAGCCCTCATCCAGCAAATACTTTATAGAAAAAGGGTATAGCAGTTGGGTTTGTTTGTAATTCAGCATCTGATTTATGGAGTCTGGTGTTATGTAAAAGAGGATGCTCCCAGATGGAGACTTTATAGCTTTGAGCTTCTGGTCATAATTTTCTGCACAGAGGTGAATGACTTCAGGAAAGACATTTACAGATGGCAGGAAGTAGGTAGGAAGATTAGACTCCCAGATGCCACACATGTCACTGTTGTCCAAGTGACTGTTCCTCAGCTGGCAGAAGGTCTGTAAGTGGTTTCTCTCTGCCACAAAATCTGCAATGAGGAAATCACTGTCTACAAGTGGCATAGCTTCAAGCGCCTTACTAGGTGGATTGACAAGAGCAACATCAAGAGCAGATGGAGTGGCCATGTTTGATTTTAACTGGATATTTACTTGAGTTTAGGATTGGTGCAAAGGCTGAGGAATGCCCACTGGATTGTGTTTGAAAGTGAGCAGCTATAAGAGTATGAGGAAACTCTTTACAGGTTTGATGAGCTGTGGGGCAATCTGTTGGAAGAAACCGGAGTGTTTTTAAGCTAATTAGCTGGTTTTTCAAGGGGAGTTTTGAAAACAGGGATGAGTGTGCAGTTATATGGGCTTTTAGCCGGTAGCTCGGCTTCTTCAATTAGTTTTTATGGTGAATTTCACAGAAGGGCACGGGTTTCTTGCAGAGCCTTGTGGTGTAGGGATTTTACCAGGTTTTTGGGTAGTTTTAGTGGACAATTTATTTGTGAGGAGCTTTTGTAGAGTTTTTTACAGGAAATTAGGAGAAAAATGGGAGAAATATGGGTAAAGTAGGTCGCCTGCGGCAAATACCTGGATTTTTTTGGTGCAGGATGCGTCAAGCTGGATCAATTGCAGGTGTTTGAGTCGACTTTGAGGGCGGCAACAACTTTGGTGGACGAATTCTCGATTTTGGCTGTAAACGACATATTTTGCATGCAGACTGCTCCAGAAATGACGAGTTAAAATGACAAACAATGGTCATTTCCCGACTTTTTATGCAATTTTGGCCTTTTGGTGCCTTTTTGGTGATGACATCAGCATGACATCATCGGTGGGTCTGGCTACGGCAGGGTGATGTGGCGGCTGACGTGGGGGGCCAGGTGGCGGTGACACAGTGGCAGGGTAGGCGGGTGGACAGACGACGTGGAGGTGACGTCATGCTGACGGGGGTGTGACGTTAGCGGGAGGGGATGGGCGGTAAGTGGTTTCCCCGGAGCACCCCAAGGCGGTAAGTGGTATGAGGGGGGAGGGCTCCAAACACTGCGGGAGGCCGACACGTGGCGGGGGTACGGTGCTGAAACCGCCAATCCCCCGGACGCAAAAGGTCGTGCAACTCCCCTGCGAAATTGACCGCCCATCATTGGATTGGTTAGGCTGGCGATCGAACGATTGGCGGCAATTTTAATGTGATGGCACGTTAGGACAGGGGGACCCGCCGATTATAATATTGTTTTAAATAAATCAAGCGTGGGGGTGGGTTTTGACATTAGGATTTCGGGTTTTAGTTTATTAATGTTTTAATTAAAAAACATTACACACACCAACTTTAGCGCGGAAAAGGGGGGAAGCGGGTTAATGAGGGCGGGGACTATGGATTTTTGGTTTTTAGCCAAAGTTTTTGATTGAAAACCCATAGTTTAGGATTATAAAGGATTAATATTAACCCTTGATGGATTAATATTTCCCAAGAAAGGGTTGTATAGCTATAGTGCTAGGGGGAGGGTATTTATATAGACTTTTTGGAAATTTTACAAAGATCTTTACAGAATTAGGGAAGGGGGATGCTTAGGGAGCTAGATAATACATTTGTTGTTAATATGACATTTTTGAGGTGAATGCAGGGGCAAATACTAAGTTTTAAGAAGTAAAACTTAGGAATGGAAGATGAGGGAAATGAGAATAAAGGTTTTTACACAAAAAATGTGGCTTCTTTTCCTTGATTGAACTTCATGGTTTGACTTGGTACTTTGTCATGAAATGAAGTGGAACAGGACACTTGAGCAGATCTCAAGGTCCTTGGGGATGTTAGTAAATGATGTTTGGGGGAAAAAATGGGGAAATTAGACATGCTTCCAATGTTATGTCCTCAAACCTCTGCTATGATTCCAATACCCTGAATGGAATGAGTCTTGCACTTGATAAGCCAACTGGTGATGGCCCTTCATTTCTGCAACCTTGCACTACTTACCTAACCTAGTAATCCTAACATTTTTTCTTCACTTGAAGTGGGTGCACTTGAATTAGCAGACCCTGATTGTTCTCTTTTTCTTTTGACTGCCCTCCTATCTAAATCTACTCTTATTTCTTCCAAGGACCCAGATTAAGCAGTTGGGTTCCTTCATCTCTCTACCTAGCTAATCATCTGCCAAGCTTGAGCTATTTGGACAGGAAGCATTCTCTATTCTGCAACAAGCAATTTAAACATGGCATGGTCCAGATTAGAGTATTGGGCCATCCATCAAGTGTGATTAGCAGAAGTGTTTGTAGACTGTGACACTGCCATAGGATAGTAGTGGCATTTTGACTGGCCACTTTCCTGGTCTTTAGTTTGGGGTTCATTTTCACTTTTCTTTTGACCAATTGATTTTCTTGCCTTTTGATTATTCTTTTAAGGCATACCCTCTTTTCATTTTTTGATTTTCCTAGTATGTACACAATATATGGAACCTTTGCAGCCTGCAATGATGAACATATTTAGCCCTTCCACTGTCAATCACGAAAGATGAAACCTATTGGTATAGGAACCTAACAGTGGCTCCAGTTGGGGATGGATTTTCCTGGGGAAAGCCAAGAACAGCATGTCAGATGGCCTTATTTTCCTTTCTTTACTGCAGTGAATCCTCTTTAGTATTGACACCTTTGATCTGAATCTAGTGAGCTGGTATAAAATGTCTTATGACCTCATTTGTACAAGAACTACCACTTTGTGTCTTGCTGACCTGTGTCACTGCTTATCATTGGTTCTTTGTTCTGTATACCTTCCTCAACTTTGTTTGTGGAGCTTTTCAAGCATCTATGTCATCTTTGATATAGTTTTGTTGATCATTCTTCAAAATCTATTGTAGTTGTTCTTTTATCTATCTGCTGTTAAAAAGAAAAATGTTGAAAATATAGATATTTATGTACAGTATGTGACTGTGCTATGCTCATGGATCATAATAGTTCTTGAGCATTCTCCCATTCACTGGGCCTTCATCATTATTTAATTCATCCAGACTCTTTAGGAAAAAGGTGTTATTGCCTTGCACAGATTGAATTACAAATGGTCCTTTCCACAGAAAGTCAAATTTGCCATGTTTCCCTTTGTATTCCCTCCTAGAGTCCCATTTCAATATTTTGTTTCCTATGAAAAAGTCTTCAGCTTTTGTTCTTTTGTCAAACACCTTTTTCAGCTTCTCTTGTAGAACCTGGGCTCTCTGATACACTTTTTCCCTTGTTTGTTGTAAGTGAATTGTTTGATTGATCCTCCTCTGGATATCATTGGGTTCAGCTTGTATTTCCTGCAATAATTTGATCACAGGGATCCCAAGAGATGATGGGAACACAGCTTCCAGGCCATACACCAATTCATATGGGCTAGTACCAATAGATATTTTAGTGGTCAACCTATCTTCCCATAGTGCATTTACCAGCTTCTTATGCCAATTATTTTTGTTCTCCTCCAAGACCCTTTTGATGATATTGATGACTCAGGCTTTTATTGGAGGA
Organism: Pinus taeda; assembly: GCA_000404065.3. Classification (NCBI taxonomy): domain Eukaryota; kingdom Viridiplantae; phylum Streptophyta; class Pinopsida; order Pinales; family Pinaceae; genus Pinus; species Pinus taeda. The sequence goes on along the minus strand of APFE030336127.1, from coordinate 152,211 downwards.
CTCAGCTAGGCCATTTCCTTGAGGGTAATAGGTTGTTGAATGACCTAGGGTGATATGATATTTGTGACAGAAGCTAATCATTCTTTTGGATTTAAAGGCAGCTGCATTGTCTGTTATGATTTTCTCTGAGCAGCCAAATCTAGACAAGATATTGGTTTCTAGGAATTGTATGATAATTGAGTCATTTTCTTGTCTACAAGGTATGGCCTCTATCAATTTGGTGAAGTAATTAGTAGCTTTCAAGATCCATCTATGCTAGCCTGAGGATGAAGG